>JBBDHI010000003.1:14176399-14188448 GCA_037177115.1 Craterocephalus stercusmuscarum
TTAAGCTGATAATTACACAATACATAATCTCATAAAATATTCGTGAATACATGTGAAGATGGTTAGCTGCAATTACAAGCCAGTTTAATGTTTTTGTTAGTTTTTTTTTTTTTGTTAACCGACATACAATGCAATTTTATTTTAAAAATGATTTTTTTAGAAAGATTTATCTCGTGTTCCAGCCTTATTTCTGGGCTGGCTTGACAAAATTGGACGCGGCTCACGCAGAAAATAGAACAGACACCAGACAATCACTACATGGTGCGCCGCGATTGTGGCTCAGCGCTCCTGATGTAGAAGACACCAGCTATTAACATGGGCACCGAAGCGAAACTGCAGTGCTTCTGGGTGCTTCGCCACACTTCCACGTATGCAGTATGCAGCGTGCAGCGCATAGATCCAACGAATCGATGACTAAATTAGTTGCCAACTATTTTTAGAATCGATTTTAATAGATTTCATCGAGTAGTTGTTGCAGCCCTATCTGGAATCATACCAGTAATGCACATGCAATTTGCCAGTAAGGAACGGCTATTAAATGAAATAAGTGCCAACATTATTTTTCAAAACTAAGATGCAGAATGTGAGTGCTGTCTTATGGAAAATTATTTAAAACTCAAATTGGTGGGAAAATATTAATAATACTTTTAAACTGATTAAAGCTCAAAATTTAATATATATCTGGTATTTGGTTTTAGAAAAAGAAAAACTGACTTTTGAGTTTTACATTCATGCAGCTACAACAGCAAATGTCTATGTTAGCCTAAGGAGCCAACCAGCTGCAGTCACTAGATGTTTATACTTAGTTTCTATTACAAGTTCCGACACCATGTTCTGCCTGTAGGATATCCACAAATCTACTCTGACTTCTACGTTTTTTCCAAGCATGTTACACCCTTAAGTGTACTCATTTTATTGATGAGCACGGTAGGCTCACATTGCAGTGTCCTAACATCCCCTTGTTGGCTGTTCACAGCCTATGTAAACTAAGCAAAAAGATAGGAAAATGGATGTTCTCTCCTTTAATATTACCAATTGGTTTTGTATGATAAATTGTTGGAAAGCCTGATTATTCAGCTTTACAACAAGGTATATGTTGTAAGGATTGTGCTGGTATGGAATGAGCAACGCAGTTAAACAATTTCTGTTTAGTACAATGCAAGGCAAACATTTATGTGTATAGCACATTTCTTGTACAGGTATATAAAACATTAGAAGCATCACGGGGGGTGAGTCTTCCACAGAAGAAAAAAAACAGTGGTTGCTGACATGAACACAAAGATATAAATATATTCTGGGGGGTTTTTCACCTTGGTTTGTTGCAGAAATTTGAGCAAAAAGATTCACAAATCCAGAAACGTGATCAAAAACTGGCCAATTACAAGGGAGTAAACTTTAAAGTAAAGGCCAGTTTATACTCGGGTCGGTTATGCTGTAGCCTCTGCGTTGGCTCGACGACACCGCTTTAAAATGCATCCTGGCCAATCCAACGCAGCTACACCGAGGTGCTCCCTTGCGATTGGTCAAACTGTGATAAGCCTTCTTGTGTCTGGATATTTGATTCTGCAGCCAAATTGCTGATTTGATGTGCAAAATCCATGGAGAAGCCAAACCAGGACTTGTGCAACACTGGCTTTACAGCTCTGTTAGCTAAATGTACCCCATAAACACTGATCACTATATGAACATGAACCATTTAAAAAGACTCCAGCCTGTAAAGTTTACCGGCCCTACTGCTAGCTGCACATCCAGAAAAGCAACTGCAATACAATGCGTCACTTTTAGCCTGCGCTCAGGTTTAAACACACACACACTCAGTGTCAGCTACGCGGGTCGACCTGAGGCAGACCCTGCTCGAATGTCCTTCATGTCAGGCTATAAGCATTCTTCTTCATGAGCTGGATAAATGCTGGAATTTGGGGGATTAAACCAAAAACAAAATTGCACTATTGGTCAAAAAAATTGCAATTCCAGTTTTTTCTGAGGCCTATTACCAACAATAAAATGACCAGTTTGGGTTTAACTGCCTGAAACTAAAACACTGCCATTGATCACCAGCACCCTTTCCAAATACAACAGACATCTTTCTTTCAGAAAACCCCAGGTCAATGCTCGCATTGAAGTCGCGTTAGCCAAGCTAGGTCTGGCCAAGACCAACAGGCAAACTGTTTCTCAGAAGGGACGGTTGACCCGCCTCCTTCAAACGTCACTGTTGGTGATTGGTCGAAACTTAAATCAATCAAAGCTTAAACCAATCACAGCACTATTTTCTCTGACTTGTGTGTAGCCAGCGGGGCTAACAGACTCTTACCGAAGCTGATCGGAAGCAAAGCGAAAACGTCTTTCCCTCCAATAAATGTCTCCAGGACTACTCGTTACTCACATTTCACAGAGAACTTTCCGTTTAATGTGCTGAAAACAGAATCTCCCGCTGTGTCAAACGCTCGCCGCTGCTCCATGTTAGCAATGTTGACTGTGTTGCTTCCTGTCGTGTCACTGCATTGAGCCCGCCTCTTTGGACAAGCTCAAAATTGATTGGCTCCCACTTTTTTGGGGATTTTGTAAATCGGTTGAATAGGCCTCTTGACCAAACTATATGGAGCTTGTGAAATTGAAGTCACGTTAGCCAGGCTAACAGCTTATATTGGTGCCTGCAAATCCTCAACAAATGAATACTTCTATAAGCAATTCTACAAATTTAAATACAATTTTAATAAGCAGAAACTATGTCTATAGTTAAAAAAACCAAACACATCTAAAAAAACATTCACTACAGAGGTGGGAAATAAAGACAGCATATTCACCCTCACATAGTCTTGCCAGTAAGATTTAAAATTGAACAGAGCATTATCAGTCAGCAGGGTATGTGGAAGGGATAGAGGCTGGCCGCATGCTGTCAGACTGATTTCTAATCCAAAATCCATGTCTACAACCTGCAAGCGATGTAAGAGCTACCTGATAAGAATTAAGCATTTATATTGTTAAAGCTGGGGTAAAGAAGGGGGGGGCGGTGCTACCAAACAGTGATGCATGTATTGATGAGGCCAGTGGACCATATGAAGCTTCGGGATAGGGAAACAGGGCAGGGGGGATTCTCTTTCAGAAAAGTCGATAGTTTCTAAAACCTATATCTTGACAGGCGTGCCATTGTCCCTGACATCTCAGCTCTCTTCTGTAACTGATTCCACTGGTCTGACTCATCCTGACAGCTTGTCTTGCCTGCCTTAAAGCCATGGTGGGAATAATCGATTACAACACATCCCCAACACCCCAGGCTTTGGCATTATGTTTATCTCTGAAGTAAGTTGCTGCCTCTCGGTTGCTACTTGAAATGCTCAAAGCAAACACAAAGCATCCCGAAAGATTTTGGGGAAAGGGGGAATGTGCTTGATTATGATGGCTGTAGTCTGTGGCACTAAAAGTGTTGCTTTTAAATTCAAGAGGGGAAAGTTGGCCTAAGCCTTGTTTTGTACTATGTGGATATTTCAGATTACTTACTTACTAGATTACTATCTTCAAAAACATAAAGTCCTTAGTCATACCTGCTGCAAAACGAGAGAAAATCTTGATCCTGATTAAATATCAAGCTGTGTGTACATCAAACTCCAGAAAAAAAAGAGAAGTGCATGTTTGGGTAATGAGGTGGGACAGGGAAACACCGACTTTCGTTGTTCTCAATGCCATAATGAAGTGAAATCAATCAGGCTGCACTCTAACTAATGCACTCTATCACACTGTCAGTGTATGTTGCAACGTGTTGCTAAATTAATAAAAAGTCTTCATTAGAGGCAGATTGGTCTCTTGTGGGCACGGGATTCCACACATATTGAATTCAGTCATGATTTAATACATAGGTGGGGCCACTCAAATCAGACAGTGGACAGAAAGCTGCATTTTTTTTCTTTCTAAAAAAACCCACCTCTACTTCTGACTCTATTTCAAGTGTGACGATGAGAGAAAAATATCAGCTGCTAATACAAAAAAAACACATTTCGAGCAGTTTTTAAAGTCAGCCAAAGAACATTATAACAACGTTATTAACATGACCAACAATATAAACTGGGACACAACAAGGTCCATGTAGAAATTAATCTGTGCCACATGAACAGAGAGCAATAAAGTGAACTGAAGTACCATGGCGCATTGAGGAGGTGAGCAGATGAATATGAATTGTGTGTGATAAGCAAATAATAGGCAGTTGATATTCTAGCCATGAGATTAAAAAAGGTAGCCTAATTATTAAGAGTCCTGTCTGACTTTCTGAAACAACAGGTTGATGCAGTTGTTAGGGAGGTTAACAGGAGAGGGGGAAAGGAACTTTTGGAACCACTCACGGTGCTGAAATTACGCGGCCCGCAGAGCTCTCCCTGATACCGACAGTACAGCAGCATTTCCTCCAGCTGGTGTCCCAGTCTATCCAGCAGCTGCCTCATGGACGGCTGGGATTCCCGTGGAGGAGGAAGGAAATGGTCAAAGTCCAAAATCCGAGACAACGGAGACCAGGGCGGCTCACCCCCCACGCTGCTGCCGCCGTCTCCCCGCAGAGAGATGAGCGCCTCTCTAGCCGCGGGTGACACCTGCCAGTTCCTCCCCAAAAGTCCCAGCCACCTCCCCGCGCTGAATATGTCCGTCTTCTTCATGCGCCGCGGAAGCAGGAGGTTCTGGTTACAGATGGTGACGGCGGGGAAAACGAGCCTCTTGGCGTACACCATGTGCGCCTTGGTGTACACGGGCGATGAGAGCAGGTACCGTACTCTGTTGGAGGACCAGGTGAAGAGCAGAGCCAGAGCAGCCAAGAACGCCAACAACCACCCAACTCTCCGGGGGTAAGAGCCGCCGAGAAAGATGTGCCTCAAGCCGTGCAAGGTGGTATGTCTCAAGAAGAGTTTCCCGACGTCGGCGACAGACCCTGGTTTCGGCTTAGATCCAGAGGACTGGCACATTTTTGGGGAACGCCGGTACGCGCTGTCAACATCGGTCCAGCTGTAGTCACAGTGAGCGAGCCTGTACTCTGTGCGCGCAGGAGGCTGCAGCTTTGTCCGAGACTTTGAAAGAGGTTGGAGAGCGAGAAGCGCACACAGCTCTGCTCAGTCCTGCCAGGCTCTGAGCTGCGGCTTGAGGCAGAGATGGGGGAGTATTTTGTCAGCGCTCGCTCTGCGTCCCCGGGAGGGAGCGAAGTTAGAATGATTTAGTGCGCTATTGTGCAGCAACAGGAGGCCGAGGGATTATTTCATCTGAATTACAAGCAGTTAGTCTCCGAAAGTCTGAGGAAATTATCAAGAGAGTGGATCTCGTTAAAAGTCATACAATAATATTGCAGCAGGATGCACGTTCTTTCCGTTTCACACACGGTTTTTCATTTTTCTGTTTTCTCTTCTTCTCAGTCCACACACACACACACGCACACAACACACACACATAGCCTACTTTGGAATATCATTAGTGCTGTTTGCTGAACGAAATCTCTTGGCTCAGCAGCTACAAACCATTTGTGTTCCTCTTCAAGCCCATCACACACACATACCTGTGGGCAAGAACACACACATGCACCTTAATCCCTTATCTGATCATTTATATTCTTCTTCAACTGCAGTGGTGCATTACAAAGACATGATTTACAGAGCACAGGCTTAGATCTGCAGAAAGTAAGGTTGTCATTTCAGAACAGACTGATTCAAATTCTGAAAATCAGAAAGAACAAAAAAGGTCAAGATGTGACCAATAATGGAAACCGTTGCGCATCATGAATGCATCTCCCGAAGTTCCATCTCACATTTATTTTTATTTTTTTTACCCTGCACTTTAGCTGTGATGAATCCGTTTCGGGCTTGTAAAAGAGGGCTAAAAGCTTCATTGACAAAACATCTTGAAAAACCATCTCATTCTTGAGTTTTTGGTAAAGTGGTAATTTATGCTTGGTGGGTCATAGTCACACAAAATGACAATGCTGAGTAAGAGCAGCCAGGACTGTTTAAACTGTCTGCTCCCTTTATGCTGGATGTGTGCATGCGTCTTTCGCTTACTGCGTGACTAAAGAGAAAGAACTAAGAGGGATGCTGACTGGAGAGAAAAATAGTTTGAATAAAAGCACTCAGTGAATCAATTTTTCATATTCTGCTACATAATTTCTTAAAGGACAATTCCAGATTTCTGCAACATTTATTGCTGTGATCTGGGAACACAATGTCAGAAAATCCAAGGCCAAACAAACTAAAAATAGAAGCTTAAAAAAAGTTGAACCGAGATCCATTCAGCCAAAGCCCCAGTGATATCGCACACAGAACTGTTTAATGCAAAACATTGGCAAAAGAAAAAAGAAAAAATGATGGATGTTACAATCAAAGTTTTGGTAATTATTTTATCAGACATTATTTCTCTTTGTTTATATGAGCCTAAAACATGGGCCCCCTGCCTACAAAAGACAAAGGACTTATGGCTCTTCACAGCATTTCAAATGGTAACATAATGTGTCAAATTCACTTACTAGAAGTACAAAAAATAAACATTTGTTGTTTTGCTTGATGAGAAACATTGCTCAACCTGAGAAATGTTTCAGTGTGTCAGACTTATTACATAATCAAAATTATTGGATATAATCATGATCATTTCACATAATCACCTTCAAATCTGAAAATGGCAGGATGAAACTGACATAAATGTCACATTTCCACATGCTTTTCTGCTGGTCGATAGTGTTGAGCATCATTGTTGTGCCCTTGCGTACTGTTTCCAAAGCCTGAGAAGCATACAGATACCCAATTTTAATTAATATTCCAGTTTTTATCGATGTCAATCTTAAGCATGGATTTTTTAGTCAGCTTGTATGTAGTGCCATAAGTGACGAGAGGTTAAAATTAACTGTTTTTATAATGGTAGCAATAAATGTCAATTAAAAACCAAAACAACAAATTCACCCTAATCTTTTATACTACAAATCTATGACCACATTCAGTCTCAAGAGCCCTAAAATAGTACTAGAAGCTTCTAAACTACATCAATCAAGTTTAAATAGTATGCTTGCATTGTAGAACCGTATAGGGAGTTAAAACAAACCAGCTCAAGATAACAGAACTGGAACTTCTTTGAGAACAAACTCCTCTACTCCACCTTCCACCATATTTGATGTTTTTTGCTCCCTTGAGCTGGACTGCAAGGCTATCGCGCACAGTTACAGTTACAGTTTTCTTTAATTGTCTTTATCAAAAGACAACAAATATATCACCATGGGGAATTTCTTTGACGGTATATCGTACAAGATAACATATTTCACATCCCTGGTCTAACAAAAGGGTCATAGGCTCTCATTTAACAGCAGGAGTTGTGTTTGCTATATTGCCATGCCAACCTAGAGTGTTGACATCTAAACATTTCTAATGCAAACCTTTTCAAACTTCCTGCTGATGTCTGTGCATGGCTGCTGCACAGGCCTGCAAATTAGGTTGAGATGAACATTAATAGGTAGCCCAGCAAGGGTTATGTCCAGCTTCCATCTAAATAATGATAGCACACAAAGAAGATGCAATCAAAAAATGAGATCAGCCACTATCTCTCCCCATTTTTCTTCTGTCCGAGAAACAGGCTGTTTGCTGGCATCATGTCCCCTCGGAGGAGAATGAAATCTTTTTCCTGAGGTGATTACTCATATTTTAATGAGTGAAGGTGCCATGGAGAATGGATGGACATCTATGGGCCCATTTTGGCTTCGCGGTGAGATACCTCCATCACATGCAGCCTGCAAGCCCGTCACCAAGGCATCACGATGAGTTTGAGCGAACGCAGTCATGTACAGAAAGTTGCTTAACCGTGAGAAAGATGCGAAGAAATTGGACTTAAAAAGTTTGAAGCACCACAAAATTCACTGGAGAAGGACTTTGATTCTTGTGGCATTTTAAAGCGTTAGTCCGACCCCTGTTTCCCCAGCCACCTCATCAACTATTGGCGAAGAGGCCCAGTGCAACAAGCTAATCTGTCTGGGTGACGGGATAATGATACACTTGCCTGACAGAGAAACACAGTCCCACAACAAATGTAACAACAACAACAGAATAACGAATGCATGCTCCTCTGGAAGCACAGTTTAAGAGTTTCACTAATGAACCCATTATGAAAGCATGCACGGATATTTGTTAGGGGACCTTGGGCACATATCTTAAATCTGTTGATATCATAGCTGCGACATTATTGAGTATGTTCTTTATTGTTTGGTTCTTACTGCATGCTGAAATGGGAATCTTATAACTGTAAAAGTAAAGGCAGTTTTTCCAACACGTCTTCACACTGACTGGATAACAAGTGGGTAAACAGAACGAGAGGGGAAATCATAATGCAAACAAATTTTAAATTATTCGTTTTCACCAAAAAAAAAAAAGACTTTGCTTTGGAATTTCTTCAGATAATATCAATCATCCCAAGCCCATTGGTTTAAAGAAAAGCCCACATGCCTGTCGTTACTTTTCTAATGCAACTCAAATTTCTTTTGAGAGCGTAAAGCTGTTTCTTGTGAAGTCATTTCAGTGATGTTGCTCAGACAAATCCCAGCACCGAGATAAAGCTGACATGGGCTATGGTTAGAATTCTCATGATGGGCAGAGTGAATTTTACTGACCTGTCAGCCGCACTACAATGAAACAAAACAGGCTGTAATTACAGTTACATTCTCTGTCCACAGATGTCACTATCTATTGCAAATTGATGACATGAATTTCCATCGCAGGCCATAAAACATCACAGAGTATTAGCTTCTTGATCACTGGGAGCTGAAGTGAAGAGAGGGTATCGGGACATAACTGTTCTCATGGTGAAGTGTTTTGTCCTGACAGTTCATCTAAATGAGAAAAAAAAGACTTCAGTTTCAATCAGCGAGGCCAATGAAGCATCAAATGTTTAAAAGCCAAGTGAAGATGAGTGAAAAGGGCCTGACAAGCAAATTAAATAGCTGACTCCTGATGTGATATCGTATCAGTCATTTTAGCAAATCAGAGGGGATTACACCTTTTAGTGTGTGCCATGTCTTACAAATCTACACCACCAGTTTAGGCACTCACATCATTACTCCCAGTTTGCTGTAGTTCTGATTTTTTTTGTGTGTTTTCACTTTCACTTGATACTTCTCCCCCAATTTCTCTCTTTTTTTCTTTAATAAAAAAAAATCTTTACACTTATCTTACATCTGCCCTTAAGGACAAAACAAACAAATAGATGAAAATTATTTTCCTTGTGATAAGTCTATTATTGGGTGAATTAAACATTTTAAGACACATCAACATGCGTATTGTTTTTTTTCCAACAGGGTAGGAGAAACTGCATTGTGAAATAATATATTGCAGTCAAAATATGTATGAGGCATATTTATTAAGATAATTTTTATGCTTAAATCACAGAAAACACTGACAATGGAACTAAATTATAAGATAATCACATAAGAGTTGCTACATGTTGATGGGTCTGAATGTTTCCTTATGAGCAGCATTATGTAATGCTTAATGGGAGTTTCAGAAGAGCGAGATCTGTGTTTTCAATCATTTTATATCTGCAGATATCCTTCATTCTCATATCATGTTTTTCTCTTCATTGTCACCAAGCTGCACAGAAACCCAGAATAGACACATGAAACACAGTTTTAAAATGGCTCTTCATGTTTTTCATGGCCAGCAGTTTCTCCTCCGAACCTGGACAGGCAGGGTGATGAAGCATTATTTAGTTTGCTGCTGGTTGCAGATTTTCTGTCACTAAAACCTCATCACTAGATGTTTTAATGCATACTTTTAGCACAAAGTGTAAAAAAAATGATAAAGGTTTGTCAATCCCTCCAGTGTCATACAGATAAACAGGTTCCTCTGAAAATATGAACATACCTCTAATTTAACTTAATTTCATTCTAATTTAACTCAAACACATTAATCCCTGTGGTTTCCCCCCATTTCCCCCATTATCAACCTCTTACTTACATCTTTGCTGAGAAAAAATTCAGTAAGGTGTTTTTTTCAAACCCAAGTTGGAGAACAAACATGTGTATGATATGTGAAACATAAAATGAATAAAACAAACTTTTATATCTGAATGCACTGATGACAAAAAGTTTGTATGAGAGATCCAAAATTATTCAAACCGGCGGTTTTAGGCCTTGTTGACACGAAAGCGCTACAACCGAATTAGCATTTTTTCCGTTTTGCAGAATTACTATAAAAGAAACTGCATTTATACAACAGAGGAATCACTCTGTTTGCTGATGACACGACTCTGCAGACTGAGTTTATACGATGTGGTACGCAAGCCAGGCCTTTACATGGCAGTGAAACCTTTCAACGATTTCAACATGTTTACGCTAATTCCTACTACGTCCTCATTTAAATGGATGACAACAATTCCGCAGGCGACATAAATGCTGAATGAGTATGTTTTGTTTTAAGAGACCAACTAACTTGAAAAGATGCAGCAGCAGAAGATGAGCACGGGGATCCACCATTTTTTGTTGTTGCTGCTTACTTTTTAAAACTCCACTGCCGGTTGACGGAGAGGCGGAATCGCAATACAAACGACAACGTCTTGCTGTCTCAGTGTTGTTGGGCAAACATGGCCTCAGATATAATGGCTTAACACTGATCAGCCTGAACCTTGACACGTAGAGCCCCTCATAGAACTCTTCATACAGGACAATGATGTTCAGCATGGGTCTGTCACAACAAAAATCTGCTCCCCTCATAGAGGGAGAGGTAGGGGTGTGTTTGTGGGGTGAGACTGGAATGTTTGTGCCAGGATGAGCATGGGTGTGCTAGTGTATGGGTGTGTTTGTGGGGAGGGGGATGTGTCATGTGCCCTTTGGGGAGCAGCCTTGGTGGGTTCGGGGGTGGGGGAGCTTGGATCTGAGCTCTCCCACTGTCCCCCCTTCCCGTCCTCCCCCTTTGGCATGTGGTGGGCGGGTGCCTCTTTTACCAGCTTGCCCCAGTCATGGCTTGTCTTGCCCTGTGGGGGCTCCTAGGGACCAGGGGGGCTTGCTGGTGCCAGCAGCTCGCCTTCTGGAGAGAAGTTTACTGTGCTCTGAACATACATCCTCTTCCCCTGCTCTCTCTCGCTCACACACATGTGGGGTGTAGAGAGGCGTGCATTTCATGCTGGGTGTGGTGATGGGGTGGGGGGTGGGTTAAAGTGGCCCTCTTTCCTCGCTTTTCAGTTTTAATTACACTTCAAAACGAGGAAATTTTATAAGACACAAAAAGCTTCTGGGGGACGTGCGATGTAGTGTGTGGTGTGGATGCTCGTGTGGCCATGTTCCCAGCAGTACGCTTACTGTCCCTCAATTTTAATCCAAACACACACTTCAGAATGAGGGGCATCGGGTGTTTACTGTGTCCTCAGCACGGCCGGGGCAGGTGGAGGGAAGGGGGAGGGGCCTGGCAGGGTCGGTGGCTGCCCATCTCGGCTGTGAAGGGCTCTGGCTGGGGCCCTCACCTACTGCCTACTGGATGGACGCATGGACATCTTCGTGGTGTGTTGGCTGGGATTCGTGCTGCAGGACTGCTGCTGATCGCCCGGGTCTCAGGGTTCCTTAGTCTGCCCCTAACCTTAGCACAGGCATGGTCACATTCACACTATCACATCGACTACTTCCCTCCTTATATTCAGCTTGCTGACACAGCCACTGCTGTCCACTGGGTTTAAATACTAAGAGTGACATTTGGACAGCTTTTTTGTGCGCGTGTTTGTTTCAGGAACTTTGGTTTTAGTTGAGATACATGCTTATTTTTTCAGCTTGTTCGTCTCTTGTTGGTGAATTATCTCTGTTGTGTTTCTGTTTCATTGTCTCTCTTTGGATTGAAGGGCCATTGCTTTCTTTCTGGTGTATCTTTACCTCCTCGTTTTTCTCTCCATTCTCCTTTACATTTCTTTTTGCTATATACTTTTTTGTCCTTTCAGATCAGGTCCAGCAATATTATTTAAATATTGTAATAAAGAATGATATAAAATAAGTAAATAAGGAAGAAAGAAAGAAAGAAAGAAAGAAAGAAAGAAAGAAAGAAAGAAAGAAAGAAAGAAAGAAAGAAAGAAAGAA
>JBBDHI010000003.1:14314028-14324738 GCA_037177115.1 Craterocephalus stercusmuscarum
AAAACTTTTTAAGTTTTAACAACTTAAAACACTTTTTCAGCCCAACAAATTGAAGTTCCTTTTTTTACAGTGTGCCCATTTATCATTTTAGACTGAATAACATTCAATTTAGAATCTTTATTGAACAAAGTATAAGTGATGTTGCTGTGCTGATAACATCTGGCTGCCATTTGTAGAGTTGACATCAAATGAGTACATTCTTTTTTTATTTTATCTGTGTTCTTGCATGATTTGACCTTAATAGCACAAAACAAAAGCCTAGTTGACTTAACTCCAGGACAGAGCTGTGCTGTTGCTCTTTGCTGTATCCTCTATTAAAGGAATACTCCGCCCTCAGAATTATGTGCCTTCATTTTCTACTCACCCTCATGATGATTAACACTCTGGAACACTTTCTTGATATTCATCATGTAGCCGGAGATATGGGGAAGTCCACAAAAACTTGTCAATATTCCTCCATACTGCTCGTCCAACATAATCCAAGTTTCCTGAGTGGGCAGCATCCATAATTTACTCACAACGACAACATTTAGTTTATTTTTAGAGCCCAAACCTTTACTGCCCATGTTGTGCTACCGGGATACGGGACCTTTTTTCACCGGACGCTATTCAACACCATTGTAGCCGAACTGAGGCAAAACGAAAACCTCCCCATATCTCCGGCTATTTGATGAATATCAAGAAAGTGTTCCAGAGTGTTAATCAGCATGAGGGTGAGTAAACAAATGAAGGCACATCATTCTGAGGGCGGAGTATTCCTTTAAAGAAAAAATAAGAAGGAAAAAATTGGGTGTTTGCACCCATCAAATTATTTATTAGGAAACTCAGCTGCAAATGTTAACACTGTTACTACTGTTTGATTTTTTTTTGTTGTTGTGGTTTCTCAAGTATTATGTTTCTGTTGTCTGGGGAATTGTGATTTTAGAGATGCTGATGCACTCACTTACAGTTAACATTTTTTTTGTTTGCTCTTATCTTTTCGGAGATGTTGCATTTTCTGTTTTGTTCTTGTGTCATTATGAAAAGCTGCATTTTGCACACTGGCGCTACTATACTTTACTATTACTTAGAGCCAGAGAAAACAAAGCAGTCCTTGAAAGGTTTTATGAAAATTTCACACGCTGTGTAAGGCTTTGAGCAGACAGAATAAAGCGCATAAATGTCCCCTCAAGGCCAAAGGAACAGAAGGGGCAAAAAACAATGAGAAAGATGAGAGTGTTAATCAGCAGGACAACTCTGTTGCTTCACAAACAGCGCTAATTACACGGGGATAAAGTCTTGTTCATCACACAGCTTACGAGACACAAGTTAATTGCCTCTGCTTGTAGTCCCCTCCCTCCATCTAAAGTCAGCTCATCAAAGTCACTCGGAGCAAGAGGCTGCTACTTGACTTTCTCTTCAAATCGCCCTCATTTTTGTTTTTCTCAATTTCGGGACTTTTTTTTTTTTTCCAAGTGCATCTTTCTTCTGTCAGGAAATCTGGCTAAACCTCAACGTGCGCATCAGAGAAGCTGGGAGTTTGTGTTGACATTCTAATGGTTTGCCATTACAGCTGACAGCACAAACACGGAGAAACAAATCCATGTTGGATGCAGGCGCACAGGTTGAAATCTAAACCATGCAGCGCATACATGCTGCAGCCTAACGAAAGGGAATCTATAGCTTTCCTGTAAAGTTATCAGCTGTGACGTGGACGTGTGTGTGCAGAGGTCACAGACAAACAATATTCAGAGAGAAAAGTGGAGATTGGATTTATGTCAGTCAAGCACATGCAGCATGCACAGATGTACTCTGTGCCTTGGGCTGCAGAGCTGTGTGGATCAATATGCTAAAAATAAACTGTGTGATATGTTCAAGATGGTATTTAGATGTGTTTAAGAAAAAATACATGTTTTTTTGCTCCAATAAGTGCGTTTATCTGTGTTTATGTTAGTCTGCATGTGCTTGTCTGGGGTTTTACTTCTATAACTGTGAATAAAAAGGAGAGGGTTGTTATTATATTGGCAAGGTGCCATGAAGGAAAAAGATGCATATTCAGAGCCAAATGTTTCAATAGGAGGCAGCGAGTTTGTCATGGTTTCTAAAACCCTAAATGATCAAAAGCACAGCAGGAAGCAACAAGTGTAAAAGGGAGGGGATGGCAGTTGTGAATCACACACATCTTTCCAAACAGCCAACATGGGATGTTCTTCAAATATAGCTACTCATCTATTTAATCTAATGTTGTTATATTTGCTTCAGATAAACAATGAAATGATCATGCAAAAAGAATTGCGCAGGTATTATTTACTCCTTTATTATCCCACAAAAAAGCTCATCTAGTATTTGTTACCTGAGGGTTTCATTTGATCACCATTAGTTAATCTCTCCCTGTCTCTGTCGCTCTCTTTTTGGTTAATGAAACATCGCCAACGTATCCCTCAAGATAAGAACATAGAGGTCCCTCCATATAATTAGCCAAACACCTGCTATTGCAGTAGAGTGCTGTTGCCATGAGGGGTGTGTGGCTTGTTTAAGTAGGTGGCAAATGTAAGAATAACATCCACGTGAATACCACGGCGCTGGATTTCCTGACACAACAAGATAAGCAGAATTACTCACTTTACCTGTCATCGTATTTCATTATTGTCACTGATTGTTGCAAGAGCTAATATGCAGAGTTGTTTTCAGATTACCTGAAATGCGACGCCACGATATAAACTCAAATCTTCGTTATCCTCCTATTTACACAGTTAATGCAGGATCCTTTATTCTCCCTCTGTGATGGCAGGTTATAGGAAGTGCAGTTCACATTCTCTAAGACCCCTAAAAGGTTTTACATGTATAGCCCATGTTAGTTTGGACATCTCCCCGTGGCTTTACAGTATAGACAGACTGCTGCCCACACTGCTTTGCACTTCTCTGTGTCAGATTTCTTCCAGACGGCTAAAACGGAGCATCAGCAACAGTTTTCAACACTAAACTAAGTTCATACTACAAGTAATGCTACTGCAGGTAAGTCAAACACTGACTGTTATACAGAAAAGTAAAAAAAAAAGAAAAAGAAAAAAGAATAGGCTAGTTCAGTTTTTATTAAAATTGCAATTTAACTGAGCCATAAAGTTTCAATCCAATCCTGTATCAATAAATATGAATACTAGTTTAGTTTAACAAGCCAAGAGTAAAACAAGCAGGTAAAGTGTGTTTGGTTAAAGAACAATAACACAGTACGTGTCAAGCAGAAACATAGGTTACACACCCGCCGTTGAGCAAGGCAAGGAGCTCCCCAGCATGGTACAGGTCGTTGCGAGTCACCCGGCTGAAGCGGAAGGAGTTGAGGTTGCAGAAGGTGACCGAGGGGAATACAATCATCATAGCTGCCACCTCATCCAGCTTGGTAACGTGAGGGTACTCGAAGTATAACTGCACCCTGTCCACGCACACCATCACCAGCACTCCAAGCGAGGCCAGGAAAAACAAAATCCACAGTGTGCGCTTGATGCACATTCGCTCATAAGTGAACATGTGCGAGATCCCATGGAGCGTGGATCTGGTGGCGAAAACTTCAATAGGAGCCGGCCGCTGGTTGTCCATATCCTCCGATTCCACTTTGAGATCCATTGTGTCCCCAGGATGAGTTAAGATGGACTAATGTGAGGATGAAAACGGCGCAAAATGTCTTTACGGATAAGTATAGTCTTTAGTTATGAAGGGGAGGATAGTGGCTGCAAGTTCACGCCCTTCTACGCATGCATGTCTCATGCAGCCTGTTTGAGATGTTGCGTCAGTAGCAACCCGCAAAACAGCTCGAGAATCCAAGCATTTCATTCAAAATACGTGCCAAACGCTCGGTCCTCACGTGAAAACACTAGGGCAGAGTGCAGATGTAGGAGGCATGCGTTTTATACTGCTTCAGGTAGGGTCACAGCTCCATAATCTTGAACGAGAGTGGGGCGCGCATGGATTGATGCCAACGCTGACCTCTCCTGCACACTTCTGTAATATTTCCGAGTTGATATTTGGTTGCACACGCGGAGCAAAAAGCAGAAACGGGTGAGCAGGGCAGAGAAACTACTCACGGTTTAAAAGGGAGATGAGGGAAATGAGGAGATCAAAGCGGCGATTTATGCTGGCAGAGTGACTACATGGCTTTACCAGCTCTTCACAAGCAGTCCCAACACGTGCAGAATGACAAGTAGCCGCAGATCTCTCGGTTGTTAATGTTTCAAAAGCAGTCGTCAGTCGGTTCTCCTGTGTTTGCCACAGCCTGAAACCACAGCTGAATCACAGAGGAGCTGGGTCCGTCTGATAGCTGCCTCGGTGCGTCTCTGCTCGGTTGCTTGAATCCATTCCCTCCCCCGAACTGCCTTCATAACAAGGAATAATTTAGCGGAATTTATTTAGACTCCTTATACATCCTTTTACTGGATAAAATGCACCTGGGTATGATGTTATCCTCTGATAAAAAAGCTGTGGTTCTGAATCAAGAAAAAAAATCACCTCAGATGCTGTGACAGCTCGCCCGGATCAATTGCAGTCTCCCCAAACAGAAGGGAACAGCGATAGGACGGCGTGTGTTTACACGGGCTGACGGAGAGCAACGTTAGCTGTATACAGGCAATGCCTGACCTGCACTCGAAGCGAGCTGCTTTACCGAACCTGCACGGAGTGTGACTCAGAACTAGTCATTGTCTCATCCGACATCAGGTTACACATGCAGACACAGCAAGCTCAGATGATAAAAACGGCAAGCCTCATCAAGTTTGCTATTTTCGTTATGCGGGACAAAATATTTCCTTGCAAAACTAAATACAAAAAAAGTGTGTCAGGTTTGGTTACTAAGAGTTCAAAGGAAACATTCTATTGTTTTATAACTACATTTAAAAAAAGAATGAAAATAAATTACAAATAAATAACAAATAACAAAGTAAAACCGTATTCTGGTATATGGACCTCAAATGGCCCAAAATCAATATCAGATCATTTATTCCCATTGTTTGACACCTTTTACTGTTGCAAGCATGCATGTGTGGTAGGCTTTGATTTTCTTTTTTTTATTTTTATTTTTTGTAGCTAAAGGTTGGTTAAGGGTCTGACCTGATGGAAATAGTGAGAGAAACAGACTTACACAAGTTTAATAATTATAGATACCTGACTGAATGGACAGATACATTAGTCATATTGTATATTTTGTTTTGTCTGGAAACACAACTTTAAAGGCTAGTTACACAGAATTTGTATGAAAACATGGCCATGGAAGGTCCCTATGTGCAAAAGACAATCTTAGTTTCAGCACAATCGAGCATAATCCAAAGTAGACTATGCAAGGTTTTACTGTAGGCCTATCTGTTTATTTCAAAGCATTTATCAAAAACATATTCTTGGTGCAAAATCAAAGTATAACACTTAGTTTTATCCTATGAACATATTTATCTATACTGGGCTTGTTTAAACTATTCTAAACAGAAGAGGAGATGCTATACTGTGGTAAACATGCGTCATGCAAACTATTTCAGACCTGTAGCAAGCCTCGCATTTGGTAATAGCTAATTTTGTGCATAAAATGTCCAATCTGTCAGTGTATACATCTGTTACATTACATATATTAGGTTGTGGGATTTAAAAGCCTTTTATTTCTCATTTTGTTCATAAGGTTGTCCCAACTTCTGAAATTTGGGTTGTATGAAAAGAAGCATACGCTGTGCAACACACAGATGCTGTACTTATCAATCCATGAGAGCATGTGCTGATGCAGTACTATACAGTCGAACACAAGCTGTTCTAACCAATTCTTTGTAGTTGACTAAATGGAGCATTCAGATTGTCAGAATGAACAAGAGAACCAAACACAGGCAATAAGGCAGATGTGTTGCAAGACTCCTACTGCCAAACCTGTCATAGAAACCACATTGCCAAGAAGCAAAGGGAGCTCACCCATGAAAATGTTCATAATGCGTCGATAAATGCCATTTGCCATAGTACTGACTGCGACAATGTGGCAGCATCTGTAAAGACTGAATTTGATATTGATCACCAGCGCTGGGAAGGTGAGCTGTGCTCTCTTCCAGTGAAGAAAAGAGTTTCTGGTTGGACACTGTGAGACAGTAGCAAACATGGGTTTGATATTACATTAGATATTACATTTCTGAGTTTTACTTTGATACAGTTACCCAGATTTAGCCTTTATAATGGTCATGTGAGTGATGCTGGAGCTGCTCACTGAAAGCATGCATCTATCTATCAATCACCATCATTATTGTGTTGAATAAGTCGAAATTCTCTTCAGCCCAGTAAAGTCAAAGATGTTTTTCTTTTGAAGCTCTCTTTGGTTTAAAACTGTTTAGACTTTAGAACAATAATATATCTGCTTATGACAAAGGATATTTTTCAGTATTATTATGAAAGTGGGTCATACTATATTATGAAAAAAAGAGATTAAACACTAAAGTTGTACGAGTAAGAGTTTTAGGATCATTGATAAAAGTACAACTGCTGTTCATTCACAGGCAACATGTTTCAACTCAGGAACCTTTACAGGATGCATTTTGTTATTATATGCTGCATCAAGTGTGACATTTTAATTTTTCTGGGTGCTTGTTTAAAGTGGCATTACATTATTAAAATGTGAAGGGTTCTCCACCAAAGCAATAAAGAATTATAATTATTTTATAAATGGATTTCATGGTCTTTTATTATAATTCATTAATCTGTTTGTGTTTGTAGAGATGACACAGAAATGTTCCAAGAGGCCAGCGGCAACATGGAGTGGATGCCATTAATGACAGTTATCGATTTGATTTATATTTTCAAAGGTTCTGGTGGAAGTGTCGTATTCATTTTCCCCACTTTATCATACATTGACAGAACAGTTACACACAAAAAAATCTCATATCAAATCTCAACAAATACAGCATCCAAGTTAAAAGTAAATTTCAAATTACTTGCCCACAGAGATTCACACGTTGGCTTTAAAATTTGAAAATATACAAATAAACCTACCATAACCATGTTTTTACTCACCTTTTCTATACTGTAGCTCCACCTCCTTGTCACACTGCTAATATTCAAGTTATTAATAAAAAAGGGTTAGACATCAACATCTTTTTGAACTCCAAGAGCTTGAATTTTGTGGATCCCATATTTATTTTGTTTTCTTCATTTTACTTTAAAATGTTTCTTTTAATGTTTGATTTCATAGATAACATTTTTGGAGAGAGTAGGATTACAGACCAGCGAAGATTATTTGATCTCTCAGCTCCCTTCTCTTGTGTCTTCTTCTGCTTTCGGCTCTCTCCATGCAGATTGGCGTTTGCTTTGGCCAAGGCCATGTGGTCTGCCAACCAACTCAGAGAGAGCTGGCAGACAATATGAATACATTTAGGGGTCTCATTGACAAGTTAAGTTATTGTTGGGCAAGCAGGACACAGGGGTAGCAAGAAGCTCTTTACCCTGATGATTTGAGTCCGACTCACATCTACAACCAGGGCCTGCTTGAAAGCACCTATTTTTTGCCTTGGCATGGGTTCAGAGGATGACATCATCAGAGGGTGACAGAGAAGGTCTTCATAGACAGATGGTCATTAGATCTGATAATGAGTACCTGCAGGTTCCAGCCCAGACAAATGCCTACTACCTTTGTGGGCAATGATCATTATCAGTCAAGGACACTTTTATCGACAGCAGGGGAGTCCATCATTACAAAGCCTTGATACAAACATTTGTGGCTCTTTATGAGGCAGCTGACAGAGATATTTTCTCTCTTAAGTGGTGCCACAGATTGCTATGAGCAGGTATGTAAGGGCCATACTTCTCTACCTGCCTTGTAACATGCTAATACACTTCAAGAACTAATCAATCCAAACTAATGTCCAGGAGAAAATTCGAAACCTTCGATGAATCCAGTTTTAGTGCAGACTATTGCTAGGTCAAACTCATGAGTAAATTGTCTGCAGAGCTACTTTCTCACCAAAGTACAGCAGTAAAAGAGTTATGAGAAAGCAATCCTTTTATAGGCAGAAAACGACTTTTCTAAAGTTTAAATCTGAAGTATGACATGTACCTGTTCAGTGCCAAAATCCAGTTGTTAGCGCTTTTTGTGAACGGTCTAGCCATTATATCCTGACCACTTTGACAGTTCAGAAGGAGAACATGGTGGAATGCAATTTATCGACAGGAAGGTGGTGTCATGTCGTCACTTGCATTTCTGCCCCAGTAAGTGTAGTTGGTTGTGTCTCAACATGGCTTATTCATCTGTGTCGCCAGTATAATACAGCATCAGATCTCTCCTGCAAGATTGATTCTCTGTCTCTGGAAGAAAAGTTCTGGAATTACCATCGACATTCTTTGTGCACCCAGCCAGGGGCTTGGTATCAGATGAGTGTCATAAGACATTAAGAAACATGGTAATGCAGAATCCTTTAGCCCTGTTTTGTTCTTACTGTACTTTGCTGACGTTTGATCAAACCAAAGCAGAGGGCAAAACCAACGAAGTGTCTCAGTTAAGACTCTGTTATGAGCATTTCGGCTCTCAGGCAGAGCCCCTTTCAACACTTCCAACAGAGAAACAGTACAGATATGTTTACATCTTATATTTTAGAGAGAAAGCTAATCATCATGCTTCTGCTTTATATTTTCATGAACAAACAAGCTGCTCAGAATTAGCGCTGATTGCATATTTGTTGACTTGTGAGCTCATTACTGCTTCCCAGTTTTGAGTGATTGGCTATTGTCCACAGCTGAAGCCTCATTATAGGACAGCATAACGCCACCTTAGTCCCTTCCTCCCATGTGAGAAGTGCAAAAGAACATTGAAATGATCCTTCAAGAGAAATTAATCCTAATGACTTCTTTTCATTAGCAACTAATTAAATATTCACATCCATACCTCACTTCAACCGGACCTTCCACCACCACTTTGGTTCTTTTTCTTATGACATTGGTGGGTTGCAGCTACCCCGCATTATGCTGTACTTGAGAGGAAAACTGAGGTAGATACACTACATTTATCAGATGTGTGCTTAGAAAAATGGGCACCTTGTGCGTATTATAACATGAAAGGAATGGGCTTTTACTGAAGCAGCGCTGAAAAATGAAACCATTTGCAACTAGAAGTGTTCAGAGCGTCCAGACCTCTGCCAGGGCTGTTGGGCCCACTGGGCAATATTTAGAGGGTATTGTGTGTACACACCTACATATTTTTAACCCTCCAGATCCAGAATCTAGATCCAGAATATCAACATGATCCAGGACAAACAATCTTGAATTATAACATCTACTTTAACTGTCACTACAAGATGGCTCATTGCAGTGTTTTGTGACATTTTGGACATTCAGAGGCCAGGCTTGGAAAAAACTTTTCTTTGCATGTCAGCTGTTCTGTCTTCATGGCGCTTTGCTCATATATATGGTTTTAGAAAAATATCAACCAATGTAATGTACTGTGATTTATTTTTATTTTTGATAACAGGCAGTCAGGCCACTTCTGTCAGGCTGCACTGAATGCATTTGTCCTCCACCAGAGCTGCATCAATGCCAGAATGACTCCCTCTGGTGGTTTAAGGGCGTATTGAAATGTTGGTGGTTCTAGTGTTTTAAAAAAATTCCTGAATCCAGACATTGACCCACCGGACCACCCCCAAAATCTAATCAGATGTTCCTTATACCATTTTGGCGGTTTTCTGAAAATTTACTTCAAATCCGCCCATTAGCATTTTGCATTTTGGCCGAGGTAATTACAGTCAGACCAGACCACACTGACAATGAAATTATTAACCTTGCATTGCATTGTTGTCAAAGAGTTCAGTTATTGCACACTATTGTCAGTTTCTAGCATTGGGACAAGTTCAGTTAAACACCGTTCTGCATCATGTTTGTAAGGTTCACTTTATGTTAACAACATATTCAAAATTTTTAAAGATGCATTTTTCATGTCGCTGACGATTGTGTAAAACATCTACTTTTCATTGTTCATTACTGCCATAATAAGAAATTAAATTAAAATTTCTCCGTTGTTACCTCCACTCATAAAGCAGACCATGGTCATGCATGAAAGAATTGCACAGAACAATGAAGCTCTGAGATTGCATTTAGTCTAAATTCTTTCAGCTGTAAGTGGTAAAAAGTGACTGACAGAATACACAATAGGAAATCCATGACCAAGAAATCAGACTAAGAATCAGAGGTCTGAGTTATATCAGAGCTGTGTTGTTCACCTTGTGTCGTCTTCCGAACAGCCCAGTTTCTACCTGATGCTGTGGAAGAAATACTCAGTTTTGCAATTAAAGAATTGAAAAATTTTATGCACTGAGACGTTGTTTTGCTAATGTTATCTAGCACACTTATTTAATCTGACTGATGTTTTTCAAATTGTGCTAATTAACACAGTTATTTTCTCCTCTTTCCAGTTGGGAATAATTATGTTGACAGCCAGTGACAGGTTTACACTAAACGTGTAATGCAATAAAAGAAAGCTTTACAGAAATTCTGCGCAAACTCTCCTCAGTGAAGGCAGTGATTCATTTCATTTGCTTTTCTTATTTTCAGTTAGTATGTTTTTCTTTAGTTTTATTTATTAAGTTGGGAACATTAATGAACTATTTATCATACTGGTATCAACTCTTGAAGGCTGTGTAATGAACCTAACTCCAGGAACACACAGTGTGACAAGGATAGAGCAGTATGGTAGGTCAGGTTTTAATCATCTGTCCTTTTTTTTCTCCACCACTCAGTGAA
>JBBDHI010000003.1:14454517-14464519 GCA_037177115.1 Craterocephalus stercusmuscarum
GGTGATGATGATGATGATGATGGTGATTAAGATGGTGGTGATGATGATGATGATGCTGTAGATGTTTTTCAGAGGTCTTTCTTAAACTCAGTAGTTTGTGTAATCACTTAAATATGAGGATGTAGCAAATGTTTTTTGGTTTTAAACCAAACATTGGCTCAAGGCAGTTTGTCATCATGTCAGTTCAAAGCTTTAGCCCACTATGTCATTTTGTCATTTTGCAAAACACATGAAAACCAAAACCACACTTGTCAGTGAGATACCACAAATTGTGCAAGCAAGCTGATCAATGGCCAAATTTTAGATCAAGTTTCATAAAGCCACTGAGACCTGGAAGTATGAAAAATGAAGGATTTGCTATAAAAACACTGGACGAGTATGAACTCCTGGATTACAGATAAAACAGTTGTACTACTTACCTCCTCTCTTTTAATTAACAGCACGATTGTTTCTCTCTTTTCTCTCAGACAAAAAACACAACTTAAAAAATCTTTATTGAATCCATCTATGTCCTGAGGACTGTGCTATGATTCGGCTAAGTGCTGAGGCCAACGTGTTTACGGTCATGTCTGTAAGCACTCGACAAGTGCTGGAACGCCGCATGCAACAACCCATAATTAGAACAAGACTGTTTGACTTACTGCATTACCCTGTTATTACTCAAACTGAAGGACACAAGGCTTGGATTCAATAACTCTGCACACAACTGAGGGAAATTTCAAGCAGTTGAAATCAGACGAACATGTAAAGTCATGGTTGCTGCAGTTTGCATTTCATTGTTGCTGCTGATGGACAACTGACAGCAAAAGCAAACGACAGATTCAACATTTCAGATGAATGACCAATTAAATTCTCCCCAGGTTAACAAATTGACAGATGTCAAGAAACCACGTGCATTGTTGCACTTGTATATCAATCTAAATGGAACACATGAATTATCAATAGACCATTGCAGTCTCAGTTAATCAATAATTCACATATCTGATCAGGAACAGGCTCTCTGTTGGCTGATTTAATTAAATCACAAGTAACAAGGCTTTTAAAAAAAATCATTCTCTGTTAAGATAATCACCTTATTGATAACCACCAGGGTGTATAGAAAGCCAATTGTCCTGGGACCACAACTGATGGATGCTGAGTGTTTTTTTCCAACACTGTGACACCATCCATTCTGACCTCCCCCTCCCCTGGCTTTTCCAAGTCTAGGCTTACCACCATCGAGCGGTGGTGATGGAGAAGAAAAGTATGAGTCAGTAAGTATAGCCTTGTTTGGGGGGAAAAAGCAGTCTTGTCATCCACACACAAAATGCACACACACACTAAAACATTCAAAAAAATACTGAACTACATGGTGGCCCAAGAAAAAGTTATGTAAGTTTTAACAGGATATCTCAATTCTGTGTTTTAACTATTTTTCAATGGAAATACATCAACATATCAGTAATTTAAATACCATTTTTTCTCTCTATCATGTACCTCTCTGTCATGAACCTTATCCTCACTCCAGTTTTGCTCTGTGAGTTAGCTGCACTGCTTACCGATAAGTCTCTCCAAGACTAGAATCATGCTGTAATTACAGAGATTTTGACAAGTCGGAACAGTTTTGGGAGAAATGTAAGCAACACGAAACAGGTCATATTAAACCTGACTCACTGAGGTTAGTGACAAGGCTTTGGAGAATATGTACTTGTTTCAGGCCAGAAAATTGTGATAATGGGACCTTTGGGATTCATAAAAAGTTACAGCTGCAGGGGTGTATGAATGTCTCAATGCGTGAATCATGCTTTGTGCTTCTGAATAAACACTGTGCATCATGAGTTGAATTTGCTGTCATTGTGTTCATATGGTATAAGGAAGCTCAAGAACATGCTTATGTTTTGTGAAGTGAATTTGTGGCAGATGGAATTTGTTGCAGCAACTTTAAAAGGTTAACTGTGGTTTGGGGTTTTGAATCGTACTATTTTGGCCTAGTCTGCTCATCTAAACTTGTAATTCTAACATTTCATTCCTAAAAATTTCATGTTTTTTTTTTTAAAACCACAGACATACTTAATCTCAGAGAATGCTCTGGTCAGAGTATATCATGCAGAAACACGAGCTTTTTCATCTAACAAAGAAACCTGAGGTTGGGCAAGATGGTTGTAGAAAGCAATAGACCTTTGCTTTTTTCAACTTTGTTATATGGCAAAGCAAACTACTACTTACTGTACGGCACCGGTCATATGTCTGGCAGGTTTTACATGTTTTCCTTCAGTAGACCTGACTCAAACTAATTCATTGTCATTGTGAAGATATTGTTAACTAGCTGCTGGAACAGAGAATGATTTAAAATCTGCAGCATAGTGGCCTTGATGGACCGGAGTTTGATATCCCCTGCGCATAGCATCGAAAATAAACACTTGACTTTTGTCTTCCTTTGAAATGGCTAAAATCGGTCTTTCGTTTTAAGGTCAAATGAGCTCATTTAGAACTTGTCCTTCCATTATGCTACTATTAATAATGTGTGACATTAAGATGTTCCATTTCATTGGCTAAATAATAGTGAGATTTTACATATATGTGTAATTTGATGAATGGCCACATTTAATAATATTCAACTGGGAAGCAACACATGTACCAATTCATCAAATGCAGAGTTGTATAACCGATGTCATTCTCATCATTATTCTTAGTGACATCTGTCTTTGTTGCTTTGACAAGTGCTTTAGGAAGTGAGTGAGGTTTAAGCCTCCTAAAATACTTATCTCATACAAGACAATCAGACATAAATGTGACATGCAAATATTTACCTGATATGCCCTGCTAATGAAATGATCCCATTGTTGTCAGCAGGCTGTGCGTAAAAGATATTCATATGTTGTGAATACACAATCGGTAGCATCGTGCGTTTCAATTAAAAGCATTTTGCCTTCACTGCTGCAGTTTTAAAATGAGTGTAAAACTGTTTAATTCAAAATGTACTCATGTTGTCCATGTCATACCTCTTTGTTACCTCTCTGTGTGGAGTGAGACTAGATAATCAAGCAGTGACCAGTCAAATTTTTTCTCATGAAAACATATCGAGGATTTCTTCCTCGAGACCCCCTCACCCTCCCAAAAAAATTACCTCTTGAGCCCCAATTGTCATCTTTCAAATGAACAAAGTGTCCATATGTCAAGCCTTACCAAGGAATTCCTCTAAACCCTTTTCTGAGCTTTGCACTTCATATCAAGAGTGAAGCTCTAAACAGCTGCTCCTTCACTTTCTCTCCTCGATGAAGAAGGGAAACTTGAGCTGTGCTATTGATCAGACTTCCAGGTTGTTAGCTAGCAGCCTGATGTCTCCACGTTCACTTTATGACCCCGTCCCAGAAGAAGTGGGGGTGTGATGAATGATAGATAAAACTATACCACATAAAACTTCCCTGTAGAATTTGATCATTTAGACAAAGAGTAAGTGTTTAGATTTTTAAACTTCATCACCTTCAAATGATTTAGCCATCTTTCTGAAATATATTTGTATGATTTTGTTTATTCATTTCTAAATAACTGCAAATTACACATAACACTGGAACCAAACTATTCTGCAAATGTAAGTCCTGAAGAAGGCCAGCTTTACTTTCTAACAGTCCCTTTGAATGTTCAGCCACTCTGATGGTTGACGCAAACCAGGCTAGCCTGGATTTATTATTTCACATCTTAATGATTATCTGTCTTGCTGTGCTCAACATAATTTTACTAACTTGTCACTTTGGATTGAAGTTGAAGACATTGCTGTTCAACTTGGCCTAATCATGGATAAAGAACAAACCAAACTAGTGAAAGGATGGGTTTGGAGTGGAGGTGATGCTGAAGAAAAATATCTGGGCGCCCTTTTGCAAAAGCACCTCTTAAGCTAAGAAAACACAGGAGTTGAGGAGAAACAGCTGTGTGCACTGAAGCCTGGCATCCTCGGGATAAAAACACAGGCAGTTAATAATAAAAATAATAAGCCTGCTGAGTTTCTAATAAAAGGACCCTGATGAGACAATGCAGTCAAGTGAAAGTGAGGGGCCCTCATTGTATCCCAGGCAGCTCTTGACACCACACCCACCACAAAAGAAAAAAAGAAAAAAAAAAGGTTAAGCTTTGGCAGGGATGATGGGATGCTGCTGGCTCTACCCTATAGCTCCAAATGCCATCTTTACCACAGAAGAAGAATTTTGGCAGGATAACCAGTCTTACTCCATGGTGCCACACTTGGTTATAGACTATATGGTGTTAATGTTGGAGCACAGCCAGTAGTTGGACTCAGTCTGGACCGAATACCTCTGTATTTATAACTTGGGATATTTGTGTGTGTGTGTGTGTTCATGTGTGTATGTGTGGGTTCTGTTCGAAGGAGTAGAACGCCAGGGAAACCCCAAACCACCCAGTTTGTCATCTTGTCCTATACCACACTCTTTTTTGCATTTTCTGTCATCTGTCTCCTTCTCCCCTTTTCCTTCTGCCATCTGGCCTCAGTGAAAAGACTCCTGACAGAAGTGCTCCGACAGCTCAGCCTTAATGGTCTTCATGATGTCAAACCTCACATTAGAAACTTAAATGGCATCTTCACCAGTTCATGGCTGAAAGAAGTCATTTTACATTTGCAGATTTCCCATCCATTTCTTTATTTCCTTAGTTGATAAATACATAAACATCCTTAGATTATTGACAGCTGTCACTGAAGGTAATATAGTGGGAAATGAACAGATGATGGTTGGTATTAGGTGAATCATCCAACAGCCATCTGTGATATTTTTTGCCCTTGATTGTCCAATGAGACAAATAGCCAGTGCTTTGCTCCATATTCACTGATCTATTGGAAACCAGAGAGTAGGGAGAAATGAGTGAGGAGCAAATGAAATATCTTATTTTCATGTATAATCAGTCATTGCAGATTCTGATACCTTTATACAACAATTGAACCTTTTACAGGGATTTAACAGGGATCTGAAAAGATGGTAGAAAAATGTGAACAGTGAGAAAACGGTAGAAAGAAATATGACCAGTGAGATTATACTTTGATTAGTCAAACTATCTATGGTCCTTCAAAACTACCCCAGATGCATTACACATAATATATCTAACAAAACTATAAAAAGGTTTATTCTTTTCAGAAATCTGATAATTAGAATAAACAGGTATCATGACTGCAGGAGCAAGCCTTAAGTACGCAATAGAGGCCTAGATCTACCACCACAGGTGCAGGCTGTGTAAAGAGGCCCTTGAAACAATCTAGCATCAAACAGCAGGGTGTAAGATGCTGGCAGGAAAAGAATACATGCCATAAGCAAGAATCCAGCATAGTGTACAGAATATGGACCTGAAACGAATATGGGAAACACCTCTCAAGGTGGTAGAGGATGAGAATCATTCTGGACCTCCAGATACAGACAAACAAAATGGTAATGGCTACCCAAAAGTGGAAAGTTGTGATTGATGTAGCCATACGGAATGATGGTGATATCAGGAAAAAGGAACAGGAGAAACACAGAGCTCAACCCTAACCCTAACCCTAGCTACTGAAAGCCTGGAAGGTGAAGGCAGCCCTCCCTCACACAAGACACATCTTGATGATGATGTAATGTTGAATTACATCAACAAAGTAATTCAGTTAGAGACATGCAAATTCTTGGCAGAGGAAGTAATGCTCAATTACAACTGCAGGTGTAACGAGTCAGTCAGACATACTCATAACTGCAGCCAACCTCAGAAGTCAAATTCATTGTTTGAACTATATTCTTCTATTTTACTCTATCCTTTTTGACTAGGAAATCACTAATTCAAAAAACAAGACACCGCCCTGCAAACATTTTACATTCACAGACTTGCAAGGCCTGACAGACGTACTGTACCATAGATTTGTTCATAATTTCCAATATGTGTAATTCATCAAAATCATCAACAGATTCATCAACAGATGCAACTTTATTTTTCATCAGATTTTTTATGTGTGCGACCTAAATATTACTCTCCTATGACAGAGCAGATTCAGAGTGCAGTTTAATATATCTATTTTTCAATACATTTTTGGCAATACATAAAAAAAACAGCACAACTACAATATGTGATATTGTTTGAAGAGCTTAGAGTTACTTATATGTATTTCTTCTGCTCTGCTTGTTCCCTTCTTTCCTTTCCCCCATTCTAATACATTCACATGTTGTTGATTATCCCCTAGTCCAGGATCTGGACCTATGCTTCAACTGTTTGGAATTATATGGTTTGAACCAGTTCATCTCTCACTGGAAATCCCCAAACAAACTTACTCCTCAAAGTATCAAGCACTCCAATGAATCTGCTTAGGTGCAGATTCATTCTTTGTGGTTTGCCTATGCACTTCTCAATGTTACACATGCAAACATGAACTTTATGCAAACACAGATACACACAAACATATGCACACAACTTTCTTAGCCTTTCTTCCCTGAGGTCTATTTGATTGACAGTGCCTGGCCCTTGCTTGGGATTATTGTGGAAAAGGGAGGGGGGAGGGGGTGGGATTCCAGGGGAGGGGTGACAAGGTTTGAGGCCAGGGTGAGGGAGAGTGAGAATGAGGGCTAAGGATTAGGCCCACTGAGCTTCATTAACCTGAATGTTTACACAAGCTGATCTCTTGCAATGAGACTCTTTTCCTTCCCACAAGTGTCCCCTTTAAGAATCTGCGGCCAATTTCCCCCATTGGTTCAATCTAAGAGAGGCACATTAACAGGCAACAAATCAGGGATGCTGTCTATCCTGATAAGAGCAAGAACTGATGATGTGATGCTATACTAAACTACAAGTTAGTTTGTGATGATTATTTTTAGTATTTGCATTTTGCACATGTTCAAACACTGAAAAACCATCTGCTGGTATACCAGTGCTCGCTACCACCTTGTTTATATACTCTTTTCAAAACACATCTTAACAAAAACTAAAAAACATATAGCTTCATTAACACAATAAGTCATAGTAGCTCTTTACTTGTTTACTTTTTCTTTCACTCTTTTTTTTTGGTAACAGTAGGTTCAGGCATAAAAGCACTTGATTAGGTGTAGGCATAAAATGTAATTGGTGGGGTTTAGGCCTCAAAATATTTCCATCTGGCTGGGTAATAATATTTTATCATTTATATCGAATAGACCCATTCTGTATGAGGCATTCACTCAGCAGTTGATCGCTGGGGCCATCAAACATCTTCTAAACGTATTCCTTGATCTTTGTTGTTTCATCCCAGATGGTGTCACCAATTGTCACTCCTCACTCTCAATCTCAGAGTGAGAAGACTGCAATGTTAGGAAACCATCATGTGTGGATGTGAGAGGCTTTCTTCTCCAGTATAGTCTGTTGTACCATATGGGTATCTGATGGCTGGCAGGTCATGCAAGTTGATGACTTGGACTTGACTCTTCCCATTATGCCTATGATCCAGGACCTGCCTTTCTTTCAGATTTTTTTAAACTGAATAGATAAATATTACAGATTTTATTAGACCTTATCTCTGGCTTTCACAATTAATGGCTATGGATTTGAGTCTCTCATGCGTGTTGTACTACAGCAAAGTGAATCACAGCACATCCTATGATGCATTACAACATAATGTAACACGAAAGTACAAAGGGTTAAAGAGCCAGTAAATTACTGCCAGTCATGAGGCAGACTTCAAACACACCAACTTGTGCTTTTGTTGCCTCTCTCCAAGGGCCCATTGAGTTGTCTAGAGTTGTGCCTGAGCTCTAAAGACAACACTGGGGGCTGTTTGCTTCTCAGATTAAAGAGGCTGAGTGAGATAGCCACCTAAAAGCAAAGCTAGGAGAAGGACAAGCTCCAGAGGTTTCCCCCCAAAAGAGCAGTTATCAGAACAGAACTGACTGAATTGTTTAGTATCTCCCAGAAAGGGTGTTTTCTCTCTGCACTGAGGTGGAAAAGTAAATTAGTGCTCACTCTGTGCCTGGCTCTGGTCCTGACAAACTGAGAATGGTGTGTTGACAGCCATAAGATTGGTTTCTTTAAAGAGCTGTAACTAAGGGGACATGGCTTGTGCTTAAGTAAACAGAAAGAAGTCTAGAACTCTTACTCAGACAAGCAGGCTGTGGCATGTACTTCCATGACATCAAATGGGCCGGCAGATCAACTGGAAGTTATTCTGCAAGAGATATTTCTTTGGCGTCATCTGCCATGTGGGTCTAGTTTTTCACCTTGAATGATTGTGAGTGCTGAGGAGGTTCACTGTGGGTGCATGCTTGTTTGACAAGATGCTGATTCTAGAGACAGAAAGAGTGGGGAAAGAGGGGAAAGCTTGAGACGGAGAGAAAAAGATAGAAAGTCGACAGGAGTCCAAAATTACAACTGCCGAGGACTAGCCGTCTACACAATCTCCAACAGGAAAGAGAATGTGTGTGTGTGTGTGTGTGTGTGTGGGGGGGGGGGGGATAAAGGCAACGAGAGACTGGAGAAGGGGTGCTTTGAGGAAAAAAGAGAGGAATAGTTTTTGAGGAGACATCTGGCCTTGATTATGAAGGGCAGCATGGACAAGCCAGCCTTTGCTGCTTGTTTTGACTGGGATTTTCAGAGGAAGTTGATGTTGTTTGTTTTTGAATTGCAAGTGGCTTATTCATTGATGAATACAAGCCATGGAAGCAATGACTAAGCAGAGATTAGGCAGTTTTGTAATTTTGGTCTATGTGTACATTAAGGCACATTTTGAATGTAAAAGTCCAGGATTTGTTTTTGACAGTGGGCGATGGCAGCAGTGGTTGTACAAGTACATTTTCTTCTTGAATTTTCTTCAGCACTGACTCTAATGCACTTTGATGTGAGATGAACAAAAGCTAAAATTTATAAGAGTTATTTTTCCAGTATGTAAGAGCTTAAAAAACCACAGGAATCTATGGGTTGATGTTAAATGGATGTCACTATGGAAGAAAAAAGAGGAAGGGAATGAAGCGAGTAAAACAAACTAGAGAAAGACCAAAAACACTGCAGAAGAGATGATTTCGTATCATGTCAAGATGTAGCTAACATCTACATATCTGAGGAGAAATATAGAGGATGTATGGTATTGACTGACTTAGAAAATGTGCATTGTTCTGGCAAAACATCTAGAACACCAGTAAAAACTGGGATTCAGACTTCTTATCTGTCACTTCTCTGCAGACATATTGAGTGTGAGACGAACCTCATGGCACCGCGTCTCGCACCGCTGAATATGAATAAACCATCAAGTGCAGAGTCTTAAGCCAAGCCAAACTCAGCACACAGGCATCACAGCAGAACAGGACAGGAGGCCCCGGAGCTCAATACTGGCAAGCAAAGCATACTCCTCTAGCCCCCACTCCATCCCCAGAAACTCACGTTCCCAAAGTCAATTGCCCATCAACAGAAGATAATGGCTTTGAAAAAAAAAACATCATGTGGAAATTCTTTTCTCTCTCATTTTCAGTTACAGTTTGGGTGACATGCATTCTTACAGAGGAATGAGATACTGTAGGTCAAAATGAATGAGAATCCAGGGGAATACTGGGGAGGCTGGTTGGGCTCTTAGGAGAAACTGGAGACCGGGAGCAGGCTGCTTGTTTTCAGACAGCTTTGAGGTTGTGATGATGATTGGAAGTGATGTATGTTTGGTAGCTGTTTGTGCTTCAAGGACAGCTGTATAAATGTCAGAGGGGTTTGGGCCTTCGTCTCCGGTACTATTAGGCAAAAAAATAAAATCCCTAAAGTGTGTGAGGGATTGAAGAATGATTGAGAATGGCATTTATTGGACTTTGCTGTATTAAGTGCAATCAGCTAGGACTTCCCTCTGGATATTATCACCAAATGTTTAATCTGTTTGAGGCAGGAACTTAACAAAAATAACTTTTTCTGTTGTATTTCTAGATATTTTGAATACATATTGCAAATAATATGAAAAATTTATCACTGCCATGAAGGAACTTCCAGGATGCATAATAATATATACAAGGCGTTGTTAAAAATATGAAGTAGAAAGTAAAACCCAAACATACTCAGCATATT
>JBBDHI010000003.1:14710595-14722315 GCA_037177115.1 Craterocephalus stercusmuscarum
GCGTTTACATAGACTTAACATGTAAACCTGACGCTCCCGACGCTCTCGCTGCTTTTGGTCTGAACGCGCCATAAGAGAGTAACCAAACATTGGCATAATGTGGTGTAATATTATACATCTTTGTTGTTTAGGTGTATGACTCATCTATGACCCAATAACAATGTTAATTTGTCACTGCCTTAAGAATATTTCTTTTTGTCTCATGTTACCTTAATCTACTTTTCCCTCATCTCATCATCACGCTTTTTGTGAACTTGTGAAAGTGTAGGGATTATTTTATTTTATTTTTTTGAGAATTACAGTAGCACCGGTAGAGTAGCAATAATGAAAACTCTGCCACCCCGGTTGTGAAAGAGGACAGATGCGTGGATGAAGAGCTCTGCTAGTGTAGTTTTGCCAACTTTGCAACTTTGGCGCTATATTTAGGCAGGACTCAAATCTAGCAACTTTTTCTGGTGTTATTGAAGACTTTTGGAGGCTGATGTGAAACATAATGGTACTCTTTTCAGTGAGCAACAGCTGCCAAAGGCCCCACCTTAATCCAAAAACAATCCAATGTCTCAACCCTCCTGAGGCTTTAGAGCAGGAGGAATCCACCTCATCTCCATGACTCAAAGCTGCTCCTGGCTAATCTCACCTACAGTCAGATATTAATGCCTAAGAGTGTTGACGAAAAGATTAAAAAAGTTAAAAGTACTGTAACATGTTGTACAGAACAGCTGGAGCTTTTAGTTAAAGTACATAAAACAGGACTTTAACCTCAGGTTCAGTTTTTGCCAGGGATATCTTTTTAATTATTTTATTTTTTTTGTTTGCTGTTTTGAACTGATATGAAATTAAATGCATTTTTACAGACCTTACCAGAGCTCAAGTTTTCAATATCAGTGTCTGTGTCTATTATTTAATTTAGTCCACCATTAAATTCCATTAAAATGATAAAATATTGCTTTTTGAGGCAACTACGATTAATCGAGATAAATTCATTACAAAGCCTCCAATCAATTAGATTAGATATTGTAGTCAAGTCCCACCCATAATAAACCCTAGAAATACTAAAACAGATCAAGAAAAATAATGGTTAACCAGGCTAAGAAAATATAATCTTGTTAATATCTCAGTCAGAGACAATATAGAGGCCAAAATAACCATGCACTTCTATAGAATGTAAGAAGAAGTACAAGAAAAGAACGGCACAAAGAATGGCTCGTCCAGTCATCAGGCCTATTCTTTCTGTGAAATGATGCAAATTCTAACCACAGCAGCAAAATCTTTCCTGCAAAAAAAATAGTCATTATTAAATATGCTATTTATAGATGAGGAAAACCTTTGACAGGAAATAATTATAAAAATAATTCAGATTCCTTGGTGCTGTGTCTAGACCTTGAATAAATGTCACTTTTGAACCTTTGACTAAGAAAGAATATCTTGAAGTGAAGATGTTCTTGGAAATATTTCTGTTTTAAAGCTAAAATAATGACAAGAACAGCAACCCATTCATCTGTTTGCCTGCAGACTCAGCATATACAGAGGTCTAGTAGAATATCCCAAAATTCACTCACAATGCTTTACTGCTTCTTGGTATTATTCTAAATAAGGAAATGTATAAGGTCGATTTAAAACCTTTTTAGGATTCCCTACGTCACCCCCAGAAGCTATTTAAGAGGTTTTGTCATGGCCCTGGCTTGAACTATGTTCCCAAAAGCTGACTAACCCATATCACCCAGTTTTTATATTTGTCCCCTACAGTGACCCTTCCCCCTCTATCTCCACATGCCTTTTCCGTCTAAAACACAAACAAAAAGGTTGTGTTGCCAGCTCTCAAATAGGATCACGCTTAGCCGGAGAAAAAAGGCTTAGGCAAATCTGATTTTCCGTGGTTCCACCGAAAGCAAGAACTGAGCTAGGGAACTGACACACCATGAACAAAACGGGGTGATAACACAACACAGAGAAGGACACAATGGGACGCCCCTCATTAGCTTCGTGAGCCATGGTTTGATCTGACATATTAAGAGTGTGACAGTAAAGGCTGTGTGAGTAACACATATATGTGGGTGTGTGCATGCATCACTTTATTTCCCTGTAACGTGTCTGTGCAGGGACAAGCATTAAGACTTAATTTGGTGACATGTAGGAAATGCATTCACATAATATGAGGATACATAATATGTGCCTTGTTAACATTCTGACTGACTGAAAAATATTTCTATATTTCACTTATACAGTAATAAGCCACAATCATATCCTGCTATCAATCATAAAATGCAATTAATGCTTCACAAGTGGGCTTTCACTCATTTGCAGTCATTCATTTCTTCTGTGAAAAGTTTGAGCTGTGCAATTAAATGTTGACTAATTGGAACAATAACAGGTGTTACGTGGGCCATAATAAATTCAAAACAGGACAGAAACTTAATAAGTCACAAACTGTCTGTTTTATCAGGCTCAGTTGGAAAGTGAACTGAAGTGATGCTCATTCTGAGGCATCAGATAGAAAACCACTGGGCAAAAGAAGGCAGGAGACAAACATCTGTCATATCTGTTTTCCGGATTTAAAAAGATCTTTAAAAAAGTAAACAATTATTCCTATTTCCAAAAATGGTTGGTGTGTCAAAAAATCCAAACTTATTAACAACTTCCTCAGGAGCTGAAAAAAAATTGAAACTCATTTTACACACAAACATCCATTGACTGATGCGTACACCTTTGGGCCTTTCCTTAGACAGCTCTTTTTACTGAATAAAAAAGTGCATCTTTGGAAGCAGTAAACATCAAAGAGCTGTAACTTATCACATGACATCCCTTGCATTAACAGAACCCTGCATTTTTGACATTGTGTGAACAGATAAAAGAAGTTAAAGAAAGCCATGGAAATTCTGATATATAGAAACGTTTTAAATGATAATTTCACACCCTGTAGCAAAGCTCCTTAGTGTTGTTATGTCTGCAAGAGTCCAGGAGGATACACATCAAAGAGTGTTACTTTTAATTTCAGACATCATAAATTAAAAGAAAATACAAAAAAATAATACAAACGTGCTGCTACAACAGACCAACAAGACAATTTGCAAGAATACAAATGTGATTCAATGTGTCATCAAGAACTTCACTTGTAAAAGGTGACAGATTACTAAAAACTAACATTTTACTATCACACATCTTTTTGATCTCATTTGTGGTATTACTATTTGATTGCTGCACTATTTGAACTACTAACTGTGCTGTTTATCTCTCTGATATAGCAAGATGAATGAAGGAACACCACCTAAAAGTTTTTAATCTTTTTAAGACGGAGCTTGTGGTTTTCTCAGCCAATCATTCTACTGTACCCCACATAGAATCAGCATAAAAAATGCCTCTTCAAATATCTCTCCACTAAGGATTTTAACAACCCTCGTTGTCAGAAAAAAAACATTAGTGCATCTGTTGCTCCATCATGTCACTTGCTCTCTATTACATGACAAAAACCAAGCCCTATCTGACTCACAATGACACCCAGCTCTTAGTTCAACTTAGTTATCTCCAGTCCAGACAATCAGCTTTTTTAACGGATTTCCCTATACTTTCGCAATGAAAATCCTACAAACGGTCCAGAGCACACCAGCATACCTATTGTCTTATTAATCAAAATGGACAAGTCACTCCATTACTCACTGGACTCTGCTGGTTACCCAAAGCTGCCAGAATCAAACCCATGCATAATGCAGTCTCTATCCAGACTGCTCGAATTTGTGGTTTTATGAGCTATCAAGTGTATTGATAATCCATGTTGATTTAGCACTTTAAACCAATGTATTTTATTGCACAAAAACTTCAATGTAATTTTCTCACTTGCAAGTCACTTTAACTAAAAAAATCGAAATGTACAAATTATTGAAAACAAAGCATTTGCAATCATATAATAAATTGGCCTAATCTAAGCAAATTAACAGTATAAAATAACATTTCTAACTACAGTATCCTATCTGCTCCTATGCATCTTCAAGTACAATTTTAAAACAGGATCATTGCTAATCAATGTATGCTTCATAAGGCAGACTATGATAGACTCCGCAGGTATGTGCTTTCACATTTTAGGAGCATGCTGCTGTTATGAAAAAAATATGCAGTTTGGGCTACGGAGAGGAAAATTTGTCTTCTTTGGTAATGGGAGTGATTCATAAATACTGTCTGACACTAGCTTTCCAGCATCTAATCCCAAGACCTACATGTCCTGTATACACCCTCTCTATCACATGTCATTCCAAACAGAATGGCACACTGATCCAAAGTTGTTGCCATGTTGCTGTCTGGATGACTACCAAAAAACTTTTTCACATTTAAAGATATCCACAGATTAAGGTCTTGCGAATCAAAATGCTACCAATGACCAGAAAGCCAAGTTATAAAACAACCAACCAACCAAAACAAACAAACTATTCTTGCTATCTCTTTTCTGGATATAAACAGAACAAAATAACATTTCATGAATGCCTCCACATGGTTACCCCTGAGACTGAAAATAAGCATCACAGAAAAGATATTTCCACTTAATGTAGACAGCCAACCTACAGTAGAGAAGCTGTGAATGGTAAGCATTAAGAATTGGTGTACATACATTGTGAAAAGAGAAAAAGGAAGTTGTTGGTAGATGGTGATAAAGAGCAAACCGGTAAATAGATGGACAAATACACACATCCAAAAAAGACATCCAAGAGCAAAGATAAGCTGATTCAATGTCATAGTCTCCTGTAAGTACTGTTGGTTAATAATTATGGTTTGAAATATCTTTACTCCCTTTCTCTCTAATGAGAACATTAAAAAAAATCTTTCTTACAATGCTGGGAGCCAGCAGTGGTCTTTTTGCTGGAAGACTAATCATCTCGGTGAGATTAGGAGCTGAAGGTTAATGTGGGCTCTCGCAGATGGGAAAAGGAGCAAAGTGGGAGTGAGGGAGATCAGACCAGACAACGTTCTACAGAGACTGGCAGCATAGCAGAGGCACAGGGGGGCTATAAGTGGTTAAGAGTCTATGGATCAAGGGGAGGAGAGGCCTGAGCCTCATTACACATGTAAATGCAGCTTCCAGCATGGAGGCCCCACTTTAAAGCCTTACTGTTTTAATTATTCCTTTGCTCTGCCCATGATAATTGGGTTTAACTCAGCCCAAAGCCTGCTGGCAACATAAGGTGAATAAAACACCCTAATGACTGTGTCCATTTTTAATGTTGATGAGTGGAAAGGCCTGGCCTTCTATTTGATTGGAAAGCAGGAGTGCCTTTTGTCTTGATTTTCCAGACGGGTTCCCACTGCTTGATTGGTGCATTGTAACAATGCACACACACACACACACACACACACACACACACACACACACACACGCACACACACAAAAAAAACATTCTAAAACATTGTTGAGCCACAGTTCTGTTTTCCAATTGTCCACATGTTTCCTGTTTAGGTTATGAAAGATTAGGAAAAATAAATACAGTAAGTATTGGGCTATTTCATGTTTTTAGAAGACATCTTAATCAAACATGTGCAGTAATTTTTTTTCAAAAGCAGAAAAAAATGTCTGTCAGGGCGATTAAATATGAATCACCCTGTAAAATTAAATATTAATCTTACATTAAAAAAAAAAAGAAACCAAAGACAGAAAGAAAGGCTTGTTACGATAAACCCATTGTAGAACCACAATCCTTCAGAAACTTATGTTGAACGGTAATAAGATGCTTGAGTAAGGTTTAGTCATGGTTCATGTTTCTTTTTGTAATTTGGTTTTCTGTTCCTGTTTGTCATCTGCTCTGAATGATCTCAGTTTCCCAAGGCTAGAGTCACACTGCAGGCAAAACTGGCCCAATTTTTTTATGACAGTCTGAAGGGAACAAATCATATTTCTTCAAATCCAAAATCAGGCCATTTTCCCTTGTGGTCCTAAATAAGATACTTTTTTTTTCCAAAGCAACCTGTCCTAGTGTATTTCATCTGACTTTTACAGCATTGAAGTAAGACAGATGTCTCAATTCTGTACAAAGGAAGTTGGACATGGTAGTCATGTTGTATTCTGCGAGTTACTTCAGGCCAATAAAATCTTGAATCTGTACTAGTCCAGCCGCGTACCGAGCTTGATAAACCGCACTATACAACTTCTTGCTGCTGGGATGCTGCATCACTTTACAGAGTTTGGCTTTATGCACTGAGTGGCAGGCTAAGAACTCGCTATCAATGCACTGGTAGTTTAGAACACACGAAATGGCGGATTAATCATAGAAATGGAAGAGGACATCATTGGATTGAGAGCAAAAAGGAAAGCGAGATATAAGACATGCATCAAAATCAGACTAATTTTTACTGGCTGGAGAGAGTTCAGATTCCAGGTACAGTATGATGCAATGTGGAAGCTGAAATAGCCGTAAATAGGCAGTGTCCCACTGAGAAAATATGCCACAGTTCAGTAGGCACTTTTTCAGTCGCTACGTTTCCATGGAAACATATTTACAGTAATCTATCCGAATAAAACCAATCAGATCAGATTCCAACTGATGCGTTTACAAGGATGCAGGATAAAATGATCAGATCCGTTGTGTGTTTACATGATTGACATTTTTGGACATGCGCAGTGCTACTAGTTTGAGAAAATTGGCATTGACTTTTTATTTTGAAACTTTTGACCATCAAAAAATTCAATAATCTTAAAAATCTTTCAGTTTCCAACAAAAACATTGTATCCACCACAGACCCATTATGTTTTGCAGCCACCATTGTTCACCTCATACCTGAAACTTGCTACGTCACATAACCCCCCTTGTGGTTCAAGAATGTGCAGAAAAAAATCCACCCGAAACAAGGGATGTTCCGATATCATTTTTTTTCTGTCCAATACCGATTCTGATACTTGTGGTTTGGGTATCTGCTAAAACCGAGTACCCATCCGATACCAATATTATTCAAATAAATTCTTATAAATGATTTATACTGTAGATACGATTTTAATATCTTTCAGTTGCCTGGCATAGGTTAAATAGCACCCAATAAAACTTTATTTTGTCTTTATTTGTTCCCAAATTCCTTTTTTTTGTTTTAATATGTGGAAATTCTGTTTTCATTTGTGATAATATCATAATTTCCATTATATTTTTGGGCGATCCCAAATCCCAGTCATACCTTTTACTCCTATTTTACTACCAAAAACAGTGTGTTTTTAATGTAAATGACAAAATGTACACAAATTAAATGGTTATTAACTTAAAATGAGGTGACAGACAAGAAATTTTCTCAATACAGTAGCATCAATAGAAAATTATGACATCATCACTGTCATGATAAATATCCTGTTAAACACTAATAAAGTGATATAGTTAAACAGAATGACACCAAAAAAAAAATCTGCAAGTAATCTGTAATTCATTGCAAGTTAACTCAGGACACTGTAAAGAAGCCCACATAGACTAACTAATACTGATTTGTCCATCAATCCATCCATTTTCTGCCACTTATCAGGGGTCGGGTGATGGGGGCAGCAGCCCACACTTCCCTTCCCCGGCCATATCAGCCAGCTCATCCAGGGGGATCCTGAGGCACTCCCAGGCCAGCGGAGCAGGCCAGTGTGTCCTGGGTCTATCCCAAGTCCTCCTCCTGGTGGGACATGCCTGGAACACCTCCCCAAGTGTCCAGGGGGCATCCTGACCAGATGCCTGAGCCCCCTCATCTGGCTTCTCTCGATGTGGACAAGCAGCGGCTCTACGCCAAGCCCCTACCAGATGAACAAGCTTCTTACCCTGTCTCTAAGGGAGAGCTCACTTCAGCCGCTTCTCATTCTTTCAGTCACTACCCATAGCTCATGACCATTGGTGAAGATAGGAACGTAGATCGACCCATAAATCGAGAGCTTTACCTTTTGGCTCAGCTCCCTCTTAATACTGCCCCCTCTGATACTGATTTGTTTATTTCTCAGTATTGTAGCTGTCAGATGTTGCACACTGTCATGGCATGAGGTAAACTGTCATTTTTTTCTGAGCTGCACTGAATGCATCATTAATGCAGGGGAGGCTGTGTCACCATAACCCCTCTTGATCTGATCAGGGCCGATTGGATCAGCTGAGGTGTTTATATGACATCTGACTGGACGTTCAATCGGATGAAATGTGCTCCATGTAAATGCAGCTAGTATGACAGTGTCCATATTGCCTATCCTGTTGGTGGTCTGGCCTATTCCCTCAGCTACTGACAACCTTCTACAGAGCCACCATAGAAAGCCTCCTCTGTCTGAAAGCAGCAGTCTGGTACAGGAGCTGCACTGCATGAGACAGGAAGGACTTGGTGGTGAAAACAGTACAGAGGATTGTGGGGAGACCTCTCCTGCTCCTGGACTCAATATACTGTACAACAGCCAGGTCCAGAGGACCCCTGCCATGGACTGAACACTAATATTATTCATATATTTTGTCTTACTATGCCTAAAACCAAGAGCTGCTGAAGATAATTTCATTATGCTAGCATAATGATAAAACATGCTTCTTGAATCTTGTTCTTTTTTAACCTACAACCCCTTTAGTAATCACTCCTAGCCTTTTCAGTCACATCTGCTTCTATTCTCTTGTTTATCTGGTTGTGTTGTTTCTCTTAGCCTTAATTTTAGCTCTATCATCCCCTGCTTTGATACTATTTTTTGTTTCGATCTTTGGTAAGAAGAGCTTTTCATATTTGGATCTCCTGCAGGGAGTTGAGTTGAAGTTAAAAAGTTTCATCCTGGGCAGATTCTGATATTGTTGTCTTTCATTTCAAACTAATCTCACATCCTAACACTTAGGGAGGAGTTCCTTGGATAGATTTTGAGTGCAAAACATGCTCCCACATTCAAGGCTTTTCAAGGTGGTGGCGTAAACACATGAACGCATTACCATGGCAATGTGGAAAATGTCAGCGAAGCTTTTACTACTAAAAGCTTTGCTGACATTTGGGTATTCTAATGCCTGACATTAACTGTCTAATCTAAACCAAATACTGTTGATGCTTAACAAAATAGCATGGTGAGGGGAGTTGTTATTAAGATAAGAAGTTTATATAAAGACTGAATAGTGAAGTATTGTTAAGGTTGCATTAGACCATGACACTAATATTCAGGGATTGGTTGTTCATTTTTCTCCTCATCATTTCTAGCTTGGTAATTAGGGCTCACAGTACACTTATATTTTACTGTCACTGTTTGCTATCGTTGCAGCTGGTGTGTCACTCGCCATCACAGAAGTATAACGGGCTATATATATAAAGTTATTTCTCACTTCCCAGCATACTGAAGAGAGATCAAGCACCGCTATGTGACAAGTTGGAAATAAGAATTTATTTATTGCATTATGTTGTTCATAAAACTAAATATCATTCAAATATCTTTTCAGTCATTTCACCAGCTTCACATCAATTCAGAACGAGTGGATCTAAAATGACAATGATCCTTCGTGTCAGTTAAACAGAAAACTATTGGCATCCCTATAATAACATCCAATAATACTATTTCAAGTTTCTTTACAACTGACCATGAGTTTTATATGTCAATAAATGTGTTACACCCTCAGAGTTGTCTATTGTTGCAAATTCCCACCAGCCTAACAAGTTCAAGAAACACAGGTAACACTCCTTCATGGTTGTTTTGTTGTTCTTTGTTTTGTTTTTTAGTGAGGTTGACAAGAAAAACATACCTGGCCTGGTTGGGCATCTTCACATATAGAGGCTTCATATGGTGTCGCCAGTTCTGGAGGATTGTCATTTACATCCAGAATCCGAATGCTCACTGCTGAGAAGGACGCCATTGTGTGGTTATCTACAGAAGAGCGACAGATAACACATTAGGAGTTGTGTATGAGTGTCTTTGCATTACAATTTTTGTCCAATTTAGAATAACAGAGCTTCAACTAGCAGTGTGCTGAGATTGTGACACAGAGAACTAGGGCTTGGAAATTGAATGACTTAAATTCTGTATTTCAAAAGTTGAGCTAGAGGTGTTTCACCCACATTTGTCACTCATCCAACAACAGTGATTTAAATCAACCAATAAAACTGTCAACAGCCCACATTGCACATACACTTTACACCTGTAGCTGCAACTTAAAGCATATTCTTTTCATTTGAAGCCTATTATTTTCAGACTTAGGTGTAACTACGTGTGTCTGTTACTGTGGACTGGATGTCCTGCCAAACTGCAACTGAATATACAGCAGTACTTTAGCTCCTTGCAATTTTGTGGACATTGACAGAAGACTGTAGCTGCTGCAATGCTGCTGATGTGCAGATTTTTTCATAAATGGGTTGTATAGACTAGGTATAAAACACTTAATAGACAGTACTCATAATGCAGGTTTCAGTTCAGCATGAGTGAGACTAGATAGAGGTTTAAACATTTTTCCACAAGGAAGCAGGTTTACTGTAGTCTGTGTTCTGCTGTTGCATGGTAAAAGGATTTATTCTAATGTCACTCAAATTACACAAATTACCTGAAAATCACCGGTACCAGAGACTGACATAAAAGATGATACTAGAGATGCTATTTTAGTGTCTAGGTCCTCACTGCAGGATAATGACACCACTGTTTACAACTGTTTAATAGTCTTAAGTGCAAGAGGCACACGTCAGCAAATGGAAAGAAAATGCCTCTGGCAAAAACCATAAATTTGGTCCTGCAGTTTTAATGTGCCTGCTATTTTCAATGATACAGGAAGTATTTAACCACAGAGCAGTCTTACAACAGTTTTGTTGATAGACCAGAATGTAAATGTATTTGAGAAGATTATACAATTAGGACAGCCAACCCACTTTAAATTAGCTCAGTTCTTTCTTGAATCTTAATTCCCATTCTTAATCAGACAATAATGTCTGTTGGAGTTTCCATTTTGCTCCCAAAACACTATGCACAGTATGTGTGTGTGTGTGGGTGGAGGGTGGGGGGCTGAGGCTCAGAGCATGTGTACCTCAGTGAGGATGTAAGTTTGAGAGGAAAACAGAAAAGAGGCACAGAACATTATGTGGGAGTTTAATGAGTGATCTGGATGCTTGCAGTGTTGGTTTGGATATCCTGGTTAATTAGAGTACATACTGTAGACTATGAATAAATCAGCATACACAACTATCATTGCACAGTTAAGACATTTGAGTGGCACCCCACTGAAAATGTAACAACATGCAGCTACTTGCAATTACTCACGGCTGGGAAATCTACTTAAATCGTTGCAGTTAAAGCATGCCACTGAATGAATTTAAACAGCTGTAATTCTGCAATTATTGTAGATTGTTAAGTAGTATTATAAAGAAGATTCACACACATAAATATGGACCAGGTTGTTGGAGGTAAGTATATGTGTAAAAACTCAACTATGAATTAAGTTGTCCATTGCATTTACAAAGAAAGGGGAAAGGTTAATTATGCAGTACCAATGCCGCTAATATTTTAATGCTGTTGAAAAAAACAATTAAACTTTTATTTCTTTCTCATTTAAAAAAGAGCCTTTACATTTTTAACCTTTAATTTGTGACTGCTGCTGTTTATATGGACTCAAACCACCACTCTCTAAATGTTTTAACTGATGACTCATCAATTTCGTTTTTTTACAGTGCAGTCCAACTTCTATTCCAGATGTCCAAATATAAAGGTTATTATGAAACAGACTGTTCAGCACTTTTCTGAAGACATTAGAATTTGAATATAGCTGAGATCTCCAGACAGGTTTTTACAGGAAACATTATGTTAAGTG
>JBBDHI010000003.1:14867819-14880491 GCA_037177115.1 Craterocephalus stercusmuscarum
AGACTCCTATAGGATTTTAATGTGGATATTCTTCTTAAAAGTCTCCAAGGCTTGCCTTGTCAATAAATTATACATGTTTTCACATATTATTTCTGGTGAGTTGGTTAGTCATTGACATTTTGAGGTGTGAAAAGATGGAAAGAAGAGGAAAGTGTGTTATTGTTGAACAGAAGACAAAGTTGCAGGCCATGCTCTTTCACCAGGCCTGAAATTGGACAGCAGAATGAACCATAATATGTCATCACTATGGCTCAACATGGCACCTCAGTGGTCATTAAGCAGATAAATGATGATCTGAGCTCAGCAGCTGCTGAAGGAAGACCTTGGAAATGTTGCTGGTTGGTTGTTACGAGACTAAGAGGGAAACCAAAAGAACTTGGAGAAATAAGATGAAATAATCCTCTATCTATTCATTAATTTTCCAAAACAGGTTACTGTTCAAAAAATCCCAGGATGCATCACAATGGCAGATAGAGAAAAGGATGCATACAGTTATGCCTACAGGGAACCTAACAGCATCTTTCACCCGAATGTCTTTAGATTGCAGGGAAAAAAGCAGATCACTAGTTTGAAAGCCACACACTTCCAGGGAGAACATGCAGGTTTTGCAGAAAAACATAAAGACGGGCATGACACAGTTCATTTCATCTTGTTGAAAAGCTGCTACATAACCACTGAGTCACTGTGAATCATAGACACAAACAAGGAGAAAAGGAGAATGAATGACAAAAGAATAATCTGGGAAGTCAATAATTGGATCAAAAAAGAATAAGACTACAGGAAAAAATAGGTTTATAGAACGGGCAACTATTGACAAAATTCCTGAATATGAGGGACAATAATTTCATCTCAAACGTTTAGGAGAAAAACAAGACAAAAATAAAAAATAAAAAAAAAACATTCCACAGAGAATAACATGCCACCAGTTTCCTTTTATCTAAATTTTAGAAATTTGATGACATTCGAGACAAAATATGAAGCACAGATTTTTTATAGTCGTTTGATATATCAAACATTAATAAATCATTGTCTGCTTTCAAGATAGCCATTAGTATTATGTCAAAGTTCTATGACTGTCTAACAACACTAGATTTTATGGCAGGAGGTTATATTTAACTCTAGCATTAAGACCCACTGTGAAAAGTATGTTTTTATTATTGAAAGGGGGGAGAAAAGAGTCATAACTCAATTTTTCTCAGCTACTCATCTAGTATGTTGAACTGAGTGATTTGTGTCCAGTGCTGACAGCTCAACTGATGGGTTCTTGATTATCAGCTGTGATGCAGGATGATTACTGAAGCTGACTGTCCCCAGCACACAAAGAGAAGCCTGAAAGGAGTCATATTGATGGCCATGAAGATGTTCTCACAAAGCAGCTCCTTCAAGAGGCCAATAAATTGCATATCTTGTTGAAGCTAAGTAAAACCTGAGTTCAAATTTACAGGTCACTTCATTCTGAAAGTGTAAAATGTTTTCACAAGGACAGATTTTTTTAAAAAGTGTTACCGAAAGAGGACATGTTGGTGCATGGAAGTGGCTTTTTTGTTTATGCATTAGCCAAAGCTAATTCCATTAGAAAGAATGTGCATCTATTCCCAAGAGTGCATTCCCAATGCATAATTCAGCATCCACATAAAACTTTAAAAATGTGTCTTTTTTTGGTGTTTGTGTACGTGCACTTGTAGCTTGTGAAAAGAGGAAGCAGCATGAAAAATAAATATTTTTACATCCACACCATGCACATGTACGTAACTGCTCAATTATCGACCACTTTCCATGGAGAAAACTGTGGATGTAAACTTGTAACTTTTGCATCACCTTCCTTTTAAACAGGGATTTTTGTTTGTTTGTTTGTTTTATTATTGCCTGACAGAAAATCTCTCCAATGGTTTAGTATCACTTAGAGCACAATTTTTAGGATGTATTCTTTACTTCTTTTACTACAGGGTGCCAACAGTGTCACAATGGAATATAACTTAGCATCACATCCAAGAAATTTCCTAAAAGGGCTATAATAAGAGTTATTTCTTTGCCCAGAAGAAGTGATATCCATGCAGACTGCAGACACAATTCATAAAGCTGCCACTTTCCCCACACCTGCTGTTCCTTTTTATTCTGGATTCAAAGCGACTGTTATAGATTATAAAAGTGCAAGATTTTATTTTTTGTCTAAATCTACTGGAGGATGTAGGTGGGAACAAATATTTATATGACAAAAATATTAAGATAAAAATGAAATATCAGAAATCTCCAAATGCATTTGCACCATACAGTACTCCTCAGCATCAGCAACAAACATTTGACCCTCCCTAACTCCCTTCAGTGCGCTGCCTTCCGGATAATCACAAAGGAGGACTTGCTAGTGAGTTGGTTAATGGAGAATTATTTAAGGCAGTTACACAACTAGATTAACATGAATTCAGCTACAGTTAGCTTGTGCATTTGTTATTTTAGCTGTTTTACCAGAAAATATTCAAGCAACTGTCATATAATAAAAAGTACATCAAGTGCAAATTTGCCACTTAAGTTTGATAGTATTTGTGTTCAAATAGTGGAAAGGGTTAAGAACATGCTGCACCTTAATATTTAATATCAAGAAGGGAAGGACAATACTACATTTATTTCAAATTGAGTGCAAGCACAAATAGTGTGTTTCTTTTAGAGGAAAATAAAATTTGCAGATGAGTTTGCAACAGTTAATGACTTGCACATCTACAGAAGCAGCAGTGGAGGACAATGACAGGATCCTTTCAGCAGAGACTGTGTTGCCAGATGGGAAGAGGAGAAATATCAGACAGCCCCTAAAAACTCTTTTGTACAGTATATTGCAGTGAACATCAACTCTGGACCTTGAAGACCTGTGTCCTGCAGGTTTTAAATCTTTCCCTGCTGCAACACATCTGACTCGCATTAATGGCTCCCTACAGTATGAGACTTGTGCAGAACTTGACTACAAGCTGCTGGAGGACCATTTCATTTGATTGAGGTGTGTTGCAGCAGGGAAACATCTAAAACCTGCAGGAAAATTGTGACATATTGTTATTATTGTATGAATATAATCCTTTTCATGTATCTGTCCACAGGATGTACAGCATAGTTGTCTTTCAGAGCTAATTCTGAGAGCAGATCAGAAAATATATAGGAAGTTCTTTCTGTTACAAAATCAGTGTCACAATGCTTAGATCAGCTAAAGCAAGACAAGTTACATTGAGACTGTCACCATTTTAGAAAATCACAGGTATATCACAGGTACAAATCAGAAAGGTTCATTACATGAACTCTTGGACAAGAGTCAGCAATGTCTTTTTGCTGTCCCCACCTGAGCTGATTGCTCATATTAAAGTGTCCTGATCAAAGTCTCAAGTTATTTTTTTTCTTTCCTTAGAATAGTCATCAAGTCAGTCCATAATTTTTATCTTTTCATACATTGTTGTCACATAAATGTTCATAAGACAGCTTCAGTAAACCCCTTTAAGTGAGACTAAAAGTCTGCATTTAACATTGAATTTAATGCATTTGTTTCAGAACCACAATTGACCTGGTAAAATTGTATTTCTCATGCCCTTGCTCAAAGCTTAAATCTGTTATCAGTGGTGTTTCCTAGTTTTATTCTTGCGATGTGAATGAAAACAATAACAGAACAGTACCCAGCTGTGTGTATTCCATAATGTGAAAAAGCAGAAAGAGGAAAGAGCTGATGACAGGGACACATTTTGCCAAGACTCAATTTTTTTTCATTTGTGCTATGTGTCATCTTCATTTATTTTTCACCAGTAGGACATTTACTGATATTTTCACATCTCAATTAATCAAGTGTTCCCTTTACTATGACTCTAAATGTATTCAAATAGACCGAGTGGATGCAATTCATTTCATAATCAGCATGTATTTTCCAAGCAGAGGCTTAAAATGTATGCACAAGTTTCAAGAGGTTAACACCTGGTCTCATTTCCATCATCCTTGTAACTCCAGTAGAATATATACTAGTAACTAATGGAAAGGAATTAAGGATTGGCATTTTAGGAGATTATTGTAGTTGACTAGTCAGGCCTTTTAAAAACGATACGTCGATTAGTTGTGATGTCGCCAATAATTAGAAATACAATTTACAAAGGTAGATTGTAAAACATGTAAGATGTTATTTGTATAATATGTTTTTCACTTTGCTATATTTCTAAGCTTAAGTGTTCATTCATGTCCAGCAGGTAGATGAAAAGTGGCTCAGGCAGTGTGTACAGGACGGCTGCCAAGCCAGGAGAACTAAGAACCCTTCTCACATGAGCATTCAGCCACAATAAAACCAGCTAGTTTCCTCATATTTCTATCTGTCTGTTTTTTTAGCTCCTGAAGCAAAACATTTCTATGAGATTTTAATATTTGTGCTGCTATGTCGTATCCACTATTGGTGAAACCTCAGACCAAAACAGCTGTTAAACTTTCCTGCTTTGGTCTCAAATCAAGGTCGGGTGGAGGCAAGACAAATACTCCTGGGTGAGGCAGAAGCTAGCATCAGGGTTAGCTCATATCTCTTTAACTAGCAGACCCTTATGAAAATCTACCATAGATTACCATGGTTCTTTATGTTTTTTATGGTTTGAGGAAAAACGATGGTTTTTCCATGGTAAATACCCAAAAAACCATGGTTAATGCTCAAAAAAATCATGTAACCACGGTAGATTTTTGTAAGGGGATGCAGGGCTCTGCTGGAACTAGAACAGCTGTGTGCTGCTTATTGTTAAAGCTTGTAGCAAAACATTCACCACTATATAGGCATCGTCTCACAGCTAAGTCACAACTCACTCTCCTCCGACACCCGCCCACCACACCGCCTGAGCAGCAAACCTACTGACGTGCATCCCCCCCTTAAAGGGCCCTTGCTGTTCTTTTAATAGTGCGGTAAAAAGTGCCATCTCTCAGCGCAATGAGCCACAATTCTCATCCAAACATTAGTTGACTTTTAAAAAAAGCCATCAACTTTGTGTACTGGGTCAACCACTCATTTAATCCATTAGTCATGCACTTCCATAGAAGTTATAAACATGTTTTGCAGCTAAATTAAGTGTGACACACCAAAAATAATTATGCAAAAACTATTCATCAACAAAAGGTTATACCTTATACCTCATGCACTGACGTAAACACACACACATTCCCATTCTTATGGACCAACTTCTGCATCTAACCTACAGAAAAAGGCCCATGTAATTGCAGATTCACCTGACTCACTCAATGAGTACTTAAAACAAAACATAAAAAACATCATAAATCTCATTCCAGAGGCACTTTTGTGGTCAATGGGTGTCTTTGCTCTGCAAAAATATCACCTCATACAGCTTGAAGATTATCTACAATAAGACAAGAACTTAAAAAAAAAAAAATAACATGAGATTCCCTCTTCAAACTGAATGAAATTCATAATTACTAGCATGGCAGTTATTTGCAAAGCACAGAATAAAATGAATTAATTCAGAGTGTAAACTGTTCACTTCTCAAAAGGATTTTGAAGCCACTTCTCACACTAGTTTACATACCGTACAGATCTCTGAGAGGAGCAGATAAAACCATATAATAACTTATTCTTCTCTGCATTACCTCTAATCCGTCTTTCACTTTAATCTCTTTGACATAAAACACCCCTCCTATCGGCATGTTTCTGTGTGCACACGCGTGCATGGGCATGTGTACGTGTAGTGACTCACAGCATTTGTGTGCTTCAATACGTATCAAATATATCAACCTCAAAATGCGGATGACTTTCCCTACCTTGGCAGCCTTCATCCCTCTAAATCCGACACTGATGCAGAAATACACCACCATGTAAGCTCTGCCAGTGGGGTTATGCCAGACTCAGAGGAAGAGTCTTTGTGAACCATGACATCCAGGTGAAGAACTGCCTGTTTACAAAGTGGTTGTTCTTCCCACTCCAGTGCAAGAAGCACGAACATAGACCAGCAAACCAGAAAACACAGATTGTGTACACCTGGATCCCATCATCTGAGAAAGAATCCTGCCTCCAGGAAATCTTGCACACTAAAGGGGGGATGACCATAAAATGTTGTCCAACAAGTCAGAATGCACTGTGCATCAAGAGGAATAAATATCATCACATTCAGTAAGATTTGTCTACTGGCTTCAAAGCATATGCCAAAATTATATATTGCTTACGGGCTTGAAAGTTTGTTTTAAAAATCTCCATGAAATGTCTAAAATGGAAGTTTGTCATTTGATCTTCTCCCATGCAAAAGCAAGATACAAAAATCATTTCCATAACACACCATTTGAATAGCTCTATCTAATTTTTTTCTTCTTATCTCTGTGCCCAAAGGAATGATCTCATTTCAAAAACATACACACTTGAAAGCATGTATTCCTTTCTTGTCTGAAATCTCCATTCAATCGTGCTCCATTGCCTTTAAATGGCTTTAGAGATTGCTCCCATATCAACAGATTTTACTGCATCAAAAGGACAGATGGACTCGGCAGCTGTCTGAATCTTGTTAGTGTCCATTCTCCTCTCTTGTTGCTTAGTTCTTTGTTGTTTTAGTAGGATTGGGAATTATGATACTGTGATAGTTGTAACCCTTAAAAATCTGAACAATGCCTCCCTGTTTTTCATTATGATGCAACTTATTGATGGCAAAACCTTTCAGTTGCTTTCAAACATATTGAATCCATTTGAAAAAAACAGATGGACATCCGATCTCAAAGGGTATTTGCATGTTTGCACATCACTGATTTAGTAGAGTGACACTTCAAATGACAAACAAAAAAAAAAAAACATAGTGCTTTAGGGGGCTTTTTTTAGTTAAAAATAAAATAAAAGAGAAAAAGTGGAGTCTGGTCGGCGCCAGGATCACTAGATTCGTCCAACATCACTTTAATAAGACTTAAAAGATGTGTTTCATCACAAAAATTCAAAAGCATAAAAATAAAACTTGCTGAGTTTTCTAAGTAAAGCTACAGAACTTGAAAATTGTTTGATCAAAGTATTGCCTGTAACCCTCGCCTTAAAATCGTGTGTCAACAGGGGTGGAATAATCCACCGTGGAGCCTGTCCGCAGCCATCAGCTCTCTGCCTCCTCCTACCTGGTGATTCCATCACAGAGCTCAGGCACTAATATGGTTGATGCAGTCTCTGCCCTAAGGGGTAATGAAGTGACTAAGGGCTGACCGTTCCTGACCGCCGACAAGACAGCAGGTGTGAGCAGTGAAGAGTGTGACTGTGAAAACGTGCGTTTGTATATGTCTGTGTGTGTGTGTGCATGAGTATGTGAGAGAGAAAGCAAGAATGACACTGTGTGATAAGCTTGGGAATTAACTAGTCACCTAACCATAAGTCAAGATCAATTAGTTAGCCTAATCACTCCCCTCTGTGTCAACCATAAACACCTTCGGGTTTATCCCGGTACATTTCATCTTTACTGCCACATCGCTGCCATATATCACTCTCTATCTCATTCCAGCGCACTTGCACCTCTTTTCTCGCTGCTCCTCTGTCTATCCAAGTCATCTCTCCTCTCTACATTTATGCACCAGCTTGGTAAACGGTAATCAATGTCTCACAACGGTGAACTGTTACATCTAAACGATTTTTGGAAAGGGGAAGGGGGGCATAACAAAGAAGGATAGAGTGAAAAAATGAGAATAGAGCAATGGCTGAAAAAATGACCTTAGAGTTAAAGCATTTTACACAATGCTTGCAAATGTTTTCTGTTATGTCAGCTTGTATTTTGTGTATCACTGATTTGTGAGCGTTAGAAAAATGTGTGAAAATGCCTGCCTGGACTTGGCACTGACTCAAGAAGCCTGCAGTAATGCATTCACTTTTGGTGCATAAATCACAATCAGCCATTCTGCCATCTGGGTTACTGCTACATGGCCCTTGTAATGTACACACCAGTTAGACCACCAGCTGAATAAATGAGGAGTCTTGGAGAAAAGGCAGATACATGTCTGTAATGAGGCGGTAGATTGGCATAAATATTCCCTTACTTGAAATTTCCTATAGTGAGAAAATGTTTCATATTCTGCATCCCCTATAGCTGACAGATCCTGCATTGTGTGTGTACTTGTGTGCACTTTACTGATAAACACATTATAGTGCAATGCTCGGCAGGGAAACCTTCAGTCCTCATACAGAAGTTACTTTGATCACTGCACGGCAAAACTTCTCCAAACTCTAAAATCCCCAAACTACAAAATGATGTTGAATTTGTATCATATACCAGAATAAAGCTGATCAGTTCACACCATCCTATCCACATAATCCAAATGATACAGTTCAAGTGTTACAGAGAAAAAGGACACCTCAGAGTTGAGATTTTTTTAATCCTAAAGTGTTGAGTGGATCCATGAAGCAGTCTTACGCGAGCATCTATATGAGCTACGCTGATCAACAGTACAAAGTACTGCAGTTTCACTAAATAACTGGACATTTTATGGACTATAAATTATTGCAAGCCTGAATCTGCCACTCAAAAATCATAACATGCCTGTGTTTCGCATTATGTGCTACTGTCACCAATGTGATAATGTATGCTATAAGATTTTCGAGAAAGCTTGTAATGAGATGGGAGCAGATGGACGGTGGCATTACTGCACTGACTGTCATGCAAGACAACTGAATCTGTGCACTGCCGAAACTATTATTATATAAGGAGTTCTCGCTTTTTCAACTTTACTGCCAGTCACAATCCGTACACGTCACAAGAGCAAAGTCCTAACTAAAACAACAGGCAAAGGAAAATGTTACAGCTGCAGGATTTTAATACATCATACTGTATGCGGCACTATTACGTTTATGGCATATGGACAAACAGAAAAAAAGAGTCAGTTTGCAGGGGCCACTATGACCAAAACCTCTATGCACAGGTTCAGTCGGCACTGAATAACAGAGCCCCAATAAAGTACCATAACAACCACATGCTGAAGCAATTCCAAAATGCTACAGACATGCGGCATGCAATCAGATCTGAAATATTCTTTTCAGACAAGCCAAAAAAGTTGGGAGTGCCAAAAATAACGTTTACAATAAATAACCAATTATTCTGCCTCAAGTCTAAAGGATGTCAACACCAGCTGATTTTCATCCTGTAACTACAAGAATCAATTTTCCTAATATGTGATCAATAAAGATCATGATCTGTACCCAGAGTCCCTGTCCCTTTGATGGATTCCCATTCAGATATCCAACTAATTGGAAAATTGAAGCTATTGATTGACTGTTCGATGGCAGGCATATTCTTTGTTTTCCCAAATACCAATTAGCACAGGATAAGTGGCAAACCGAGGTATATCAGAATGTTCATGAACACACACAATCCAAACTTTGGCTGTGTATGCAACAATACAATCTGTCAACAAGGGAGGCTTTCTTAAAGATGAAACTTTGGTATTTGTAACCCCAGCCAAGGTCAGTGAGTAATATCCAAGCTTAATGTGTACTGTAACCCCACTGTCACAAATCATGCTCTGCTATATGAAACACACACACACACACACTCAGACTTTGGGGGATAGGTTGTGTTTCTTCCAGGAGCTCAAAAAATGGTCTGCTTCCGTAGAAAACCAATATTAACCTGGGAAAGGAAAGGACTGGATATAGTTTGTGGAAGTATGTTGTGCCATGTCTTTGAGACAGTGGGAAGCTCCAAACAGTTTTTCTACAGATCACAAGATAACAGTGTGACATCAGGGACTGTTTTATGCACTTACCAAATGTCAAATGATATATCAAATCTAAATGTCATGTCTACAAATGGTTGGAGCTGGAAGCGAGTAAACTCAATGAAAGGTGAAGTCATTTTAAGAGCCGCAGCTGTGCAGGGTGCACAGTTGCAAAATGTTGGATCTTGTCCCGTAAAACGTGTCCCATTAACCGGACATAATTAGGCTGATTAAGCAAAAATTCTACAGTTATCTGAGAGAAATTGATAGAAAGGTCGCTGATGATTAAAAGAAAGAGGGATAAATCAAGGCAAAAACAGAAATGAGCGATGCCATTTGCCTCCGTGTCCTCTGCAAAGAGACGTTTTAATCCGCAGCATCTGTAACTGTGAAGGATTATCGTGGGGTTATAACGTGAGTCCGTCGTATTGTTCCCTGATAACACTGTTTGCTTTTTTTAAAACTGCAGGGCTTCAGTGCATAGTGGCACGCATCCAACTTCCCCAAATGCATCCTGTTGGCGCATCAAGTGGCTGCAGTCCTCGGAAACCAGCCGAGCAGAAGCTGCACGCGGTCATTTATACACTTCTTTAATTTTACTTCTTGTTTTGAGGTTTAAGTCTCGTCTCCTAGGATACTGCAAATATTTGTACACAGTATCACACATATACCCATGCTTAAATACAGTCATGCCGCCAGAAATCTGTGCACACATTATCTTACTGTAGGGATTTGATCGTAATAAATGTATGCGACACAATTATGAATGCACAGTCTTGTTAAAGGAGCGGGGAAGCCATCGGAGACCATTTTATGCTTTACTACAAGTAGTAATTATTGTTTAAATGATTTAATGTGATCGGAGTAACCTCCGGTCTCCTGCCCAGCTGTCATTAGACTAAACTAACCAGACGTTAAATGTGTTGCATGTAGCAACAAGTTCGGGGGTGACGTTTTTAATCATTGAAGTAAAGATTTCAGCAGCTCAGTGAAATGTAAAGACACTCATCGCTTCATAGACATACACACACACAAATATAACCACACAAAAATCACGCGGACCTTTAAGCAATGTTTTTCTGTTGCAGGCAATACAGAACCGCCACAATGCAACGCTGAAAGTCTGGATGTAGCTTTGTAATAAGAACATGCAAGCGCGCTGTGAACTTTCCATGGATTAAAACATCTTCAAAGTCTTACCTTTGTTATCTTCTGGTGGAAACAAGCTCATTTGCCTGACAAGTTGACCAGGTGACCGGTGTTTAACTTGCCGCTCCTTTTCGAATCAAAGCCGTGCGTCTCCCGGTTAGATGAAAAATCAAAGAGATCTGCTCTGTCTGCTGCCGCGCAGCGAGTCTGGAGCCTCTGATCCGAGCAGCGCATGGAGAGGAACGGCGAACCAGATGTCGGCACGACGCGGTGTGGAAAGCCCCTGCTGGTGGTGGAGGGAACCTACAAATGAAGTGGACGGGAGAGAGGAGAGAAGAGGGAGGTCGGGGTGAACAGTGACTGGAGGAGGTTATGGGCATCACTCGAGCAATCCCTGGGAGGACATAAGTTACTAAAAGTTGTTCTTTTTTTTTTTCTTTTTTTTACTCGACTATTTGACAGATTGCATCATTGTGACTTTCACTGCACTGAAAAGGATGTCAGCCGCCACAAAGGTGCGTAAACTTAGCCTAAATGATTTTAGCATATTGATATGCGCACTGTGCACTGTGCATTATTTCAGCCATTAAAAGTGCGGTCCACAAACAAAAGAGAACTGTAAGCCGTTGTTTGCGAAGTCTGGGAAGAAAAACATAATGTTGAAGCACAAAAAAATCAATGACTCAGAGAGAGCAAAAGGCATTCACAGCGTGGATAAATAAGTTTTACAGTTCACTGTCTGCTCTCGTTATTCACAGCCATCACGAAACTCCATAAAGCTGCTTCACTCGTGGTGGAAAGTTAAGTTAAAGCCAGCGGTATAGATTGTAACTTTGCAGTATGTAAAACGCATGTTTTTGTCATTGTCTGGCTTCAGAGCAAAGGGAAAGGAGAGGCAGCATGATTATTTTAATTTCCTGTAAAAAAAAAAAAATAAAAGAAAGAAAAGAAAAAAGCACTATTTTATGCTTTGCGTAGGTTTTTGAAGACAAAAGTAAAATGGGAATAAAAAATTTATTTGAGAACTGTGAACTGCGATTTAATGTCTAGAAATGGTATTCAGATGAATTTTCTTTGGATATTTGAGAGGAAGAAAATGTCAAGTATAGCCTGCTTTGCTGAAGTGGTTCACCTGATAATCAGTGTGTGTGCCTGTGTGTGAGCCTATGAAATATGCAGAGAGAGATGAGGAAAAAGAAGTGAGCAAAGGTGGCTGAGACACAGACAGAGTGAGAGGATTCTACTGCAGATTACGCACCATCACACCGAGTCTCTGAGGCTCAGTCAGTAAGGTTATGAAGGTTAGGAAGCTGATGTACCAACAAGGATTTAAAAGCTACTGGGCATGAGCTGCATACAAGCAGGTGCTAATAGAAGACCAGAGATTTAGAAAAATAAATAAATAAAAGAGGAGGCAGTTGCCAGAGTCAGACAGAGACAGTCATGGGGGGAAGTAAACAAAATAATTTGTTTTGATGTTAATCCCAAACGAGCACCTAAGGATTTACAGGTTATAAACCAGTGGCTCCACTGGGAAAAGGATGAAAGCAAAAATACTTGGCTTAAACTTTATATAAGTATGATCAACTTGCCTTATTCATTATTCAGATTTGTTCGATTTTATATACTCTTTAAAAATTATATAAAAAGAGCTCATCACAAATTAGCACATTTCAAATGAAAATAATAGGGATATGGTTTATGTTTGTGGATATGTTATAATAGTGTGAATATAATTGTACTCAAGGCAAGGCAAGTTTATTTGTATAGCATGTTTCATGTACATGACAATTCAAGGTGCTTTACATACAAACATTAATAACATTACAGCAAGGTGCAGAAAGCAATAAAAAGAAT
>JBBDHI010000003.1:15024882-15036276 GCA_037177115.1 Craterocephalus stercusmuscarum
CAGTGAAAGGCAAATACTTTGAACCCCACACTGAATCTAAGTTAGCATAGATGAGTTATACATTTCTGGGTAATCAACATCACAGAGCCGTCGATGGTGGGACAGATTGTACGCAATGTGAGCTCCTCACAGCCTGAATGATGCAGAACTCACCGGGAGGCTGTTGGTGTCCAGAGTTGACATGCTGCGTCGGGTGGTGGGCCTGGAGTCCAGCACGTTCTTCTTCGCCACCTTCAGCTCTCTGCTCTTAGGCGGCACATAGCCATCCCTCATGGATATCAGAATAGGGTCCTCATCCCGACCATCCAGCCACTCTTCAGGCTCCATAGCAGGCTCTGGCCCCGCTGTGTCGGGGTAAAGGTCATCCTGGAAGAGGTCCGACTGCACAGGAGGGACACGGTAAATGTTTATCTTCCTTTCTGTCAAAGTCCAGACCTGAGGAGAGCGTGTCGAGTCGGCTGGGCTAACCTTTCTGGGCACTGTCATCGTGATGGGCTCACACTTCTTGTCGAGCAGTTTGTATAACCTAGGAGGAAAAGTTAATGGAGGCCGAGAGAAAATGGTGTCAGAGAGCCATCAGCAGTGTGTTGGTTACGCATCATGCTTGTAAAGACAAAGAGTGATTGATACATTCTTATTCATCGCTCACTCCAAAATATCCCACCAAAGTTTAGCAATAAAAAGGCCGTTATTCTTATGCTAAACGCAATTTTTATTTAATTTTCAGTGGTGGCATCTAAAATCAATTATATTTGGATGTGATTTATCTTTACAGTTTCTACACTGGAAGGTGACACACTGGTAATTAAATGAAACCGATGAAACGACTGAATGATGATGAGACGAGCAAAAGTGTCACCTGGAAACCATCCGGCTTTAATCTTTTCATTTGTTTTATCAGCAAATCTTTTCAGTCTTTACAGCTAATCTCATAAAACACATGTATTCATTTTGAGTTGGAAACAAATCAAATTTGCGCATTTATATGTTCATTCTGTCTCATTCGTCTTCAGTTTCTTACCGAGCAATCTCACATTTGGTGACATCGACTCCCCTCTTGGGCATGAAGCCCATTCCTCTCTGGGGCTCCTTACTGCTGAAAGTGTTCAGGTAGTGCACGTATGGCGGCTCCTCCGTGATCTCAAAGTAACGGATACTGCTGTCGCCCTGCGCACACAAATGATAAAAACACACCTTTGAAACACAAAGACAAATAACCTGCTGCAACGATCAAGGCTGGAAATTTAGCATGTTTGCACGGAAAAGGCCATGATTTTCACACAGCATTCAAATGAATAAACACGTGTCTCTGTACCTTCCCACACAGGTACACCATGTTTGCGTCTGCATCGTAGTAGGGTAACAACACTCCATTACTCGTGTCCAACTCCAAAAGTGCTATAGGCTCTTCGAAATTCGTCTGTGGAAAACAAAACCAATCAATAAAGCCGACAGCTGACTATTTGCGCGTACGTCAAAGTGCATTTGTCTTTGATATGAATGGGGATGTCTGAAATTGGCTAATTACTGGGTCCCAGAGGCCGAGCTCTCTCTGGCTCATTCTGGTGAATCCTGTAGTGAAGATGTTTCCGTCTCTGATGAAGATGGCTCTCATTGGCCGGATACCCTCGTGTGGAGCCAGACGTTCCTGTTGGTCAGCAGGTGGAAAGACATTATCACAGATATCTGTTTCAGAGTGAAACCTTTTACTCTTTTTTTCATTTTCCAGCAACTCTGGGAATCATTTAAGTTCAGCTGAGATCTCTAGTGTGAACTGAAGCCCAGAATCCTTCATCAAGGTGACATTTGAGGAAGAGGCTTGTTTAGCAACCTTTTCATAGTTATGACTGGAAGGGAATTTTTTACTTTTATTACTTGTTTGTAGGGGTGTCCAAGACTGAGGATTTTCATAGTCGAATCTGATTCGTCAGATCTGTCTTTCGTCGACGAATCATCGAATCATGTTTTTCCCTCATTGATGCATACAGTAATCTTATTTGTGTCTTTTACTGCTCCAGAGAAAAGAGCTGACAGGACCCACAACAAATTAAAATCCTGTAAATTTTATCTTAATTCAAAATTTACTGTCAAGACAAAGTACAGAGGAGAAGTTTGCGGTTTATAAAGATTTTATGCAACAGATGAATTACAACAGGATTCTCCCTCTGCAACTATATGCCACATTTTGTTGTTCTGTCCCTCCAGCAATCTTATCTCAGATACAAATGCAGCCAAAAAAAAACCTGGAAGTTACACAATCTTTATGAATCTCAGTAGTCCACCCATAACCCTCAGAGAGCCTCAATAGTTGTTTGGTTTCATGTTTGTTTGTTTTTTTTTTGCAGCAGGTTGATGTAAAAGCTATTGTGCCCTATTTCATGAAAATTGTTTAGAAATTAAAGGTAGAAACGGTAAATGGGCATCAAAGGAAATATAGAAATGTGAAGCAGAGCGCTGGCTTTAGTGAAGGTTGTGGCTTCCAAATGTCTTTTTTTAGTAAGGGCACAGTGTAATTAGGCAGGTACACTCAATTTCTTGTCTAATTTTGACACACGTGGACATAATCTGACTTGCTGGTGGAAAACTGCCAAATTAGAAGTAGCGTGCAGCAGTTAAATATATTGGCCAGACCATGGATACAAGCTCATACTGGACCAGAACAAATATGTTGAAGCATTTGATGCATAATCTTGATTTTTAGACATCCGGGCTGCAGCGTTCTCTACAGTCTTTGTATGAAGTTGGACAAAAGTCTAAAAACTTGTTAGCTGCAAGGTTGTGTTGAAATCAGACTGAACAGGGTAGGTCTCCAGTGTTTGTGTTGAAGCAAATCAGCAGTGTGGATAAACACGACGGCTTTCCTCTGGCCTTTTATTTAGTTTAACATGTATCTTTCAGGATTTTCTAAGCACTCACCGCCACCACTTCCCTCTTACGGGGGTCGCAGACACGCAAACGTCTGTCTTTACAGGTGGTGCAAAACAAGCTGCCGTTTCGGTTCCAGCTGATGCTGTAGATGAGGTCTGGGTGGTCGTCCATGGAGATGAGTGGTTCGCCCGTCCCCACGTTCCAGATGATTATCAGGTTATCACTGCCTGAAAGCAGATGGGAAATTTGTGTTGTAACCCCTGTGATATCCGTTTTGTTAGTGTCAAACGTCACTGTGTCGCTTTGTGGAAACAGTGAAGTACGTGATTGTGACTCGTACCGGCAGTGAGGAGGATGTTGCGTGCGGTGGGGTGCCAGCTGACAATGCCAACTCGTTTAGAGTGTCCCTCCAGGACGACCACGGGGTCAGAAAGGGGCCGAGTCAGGGTGTGATCCGGGATCTGCCACACCTGGAAGGGACAGAAATGATTGAGGGGCACTTTATCAATCCTGATGGGATGAAAATGGGATTTGCGGCTCGTCTACATTTATCACACACTGTGAACGAACAGCGCATGTTGCCTTAAAACAGATTCAAAACCAAATGACTTGCAATCCCAGTTATTTTCACTGACTCGTTAATATAATATTTATAGAGATTCAGTCATGGTGTCTTACAATGAAAGTCCACTGAAGTTCACACCTGTGTGCTCATGTTTGCTCCCCAACTTAAATAAATGATGCATATTTTTAGTGTAAGTATGATTTACCACAAAATTCCCAGAGACAGAACAGATTACACGACAGTGCTCTTCCCTTCAAGGGCAGCTGTTCTCCATTTTTATATAGATTCTATTTTTAATGCTTTATTTTAAAAACATACCAACACCTCAGGACACAAACCAGTGCTACTTTCTACTACTTGAAAAAGAGTTTCTTATCTGTCTAAGCTGGTATTTTAGCAGTTTGCCTTACTGTGGCCTTCCCCGTCACACCCTGCAGCAGGTGATGGCCGAGCAATGCTCAAGAAAACACACAAACAGCGAGCTCTCCTGACACTGAACCCCGCTCACACACACATAAACACTCTCTAATGAGCCTCTACAGATGACACAATGATCGGTTTCTGTGAACTGAGGCGGATGACATCATAGTTTTAGCCTTTCGGTAACTCTACCACAGCAGCAATGCCAAGACAGCTGCAACCGTATGTGTGTATGCCGCTGGATATAAACAAAGCCAACACACATGCACACACACATGCGGATAAAGAAGCCCTTAAACAGCGTCCAAGCAGCTGCTGTCAAAAAACAGGCAGCGATTCTATCATGAGATTCCAGTGATGTCAATATGAGCAAGCGGGCAAATCTGTCCTCAGAGACGACTGTGCTGGTGCACGTGTCGATACATGATCTGATTATAAAACTGAAAACTTGTAAAAATTCCCACACACTCGCATATTTTACATGTTTTTGTCTAATTTGTGATACTAAAAGACGAAAACAAAATACTGTAATGTGACATGAGGAACTATTATCTCATTATTACTGGAACAGGAATATAACAGAGTAAAATGTTTTACACAAACATAACAAACTTTGCTCATTTTGTAAGAATCCAGTCTTTATGCCTACTAGCTGTTTATTTATTTCCTTCTATTGTAGATCTTCTTTGATTTGATTTCAACAAATTTTTAAGGAAATTCAATATTTCAATATTTTCTTTTTATTTTCCTCATTTCAAGATTTTCATTATATATCTCAACCTAAATTTAATCGTTTCAACAGTCTCCTTAGATTTTTGCTTAATCCCGACCAATAATATGTATTTAGTGTAACAGTAACGTGAGTTAAATCCTTGATTGACAGGATTTGTTTCCCAAGAAGGTTGTTTCATGAATAAAAAGCTGCTCATTGCATCAGTTCAGATCAATGAACTCTTGCTGAATGAAACACTGCAGTCCTTCCAGCCATTGGCTCTGAAATGTTTCTTTACAGATCCTGGTGGTGGGTTTGTTTAAACTAAGATTTACCTTTGACCTACAGCTACTGATAAACAACATATGTTATTCAAAAAAATGTTTCAATATGTACAATAGAGTTGAGACAATTGTTTCTAAAGAAAGCAAGTAAGATTATGTACATCCCATCCTACTTAAAACATACTTGGATTATGTTCTCCCCACTTATTTCATTGGTTAAATATATGAGTGGAACGGCTGATATCCGACATTTAATTTTGAGGCCGATACCGATGTTGTGTATCTCTAGTATTTATCTTTAAGTCAAAAAATCCACTGCTGACAAATTATAAAATAATATAAACATGTGCACTAAATCCAAGTGTAACTGGTATAAAATGGGAAACCTTAAGCATTTGCCCCATTTTCTTGTTTTACTGTAACTTCTACATAGTTGTGTTGTGACCGAGTCTTTCGTTGTTCTTGCTGTCCGAGCCTCTACTCACCTCTTTGATCTCTCGATCCAGCAACTTGCTGTCACAATTGTCTGGACAGGACACCTCAGCATCTTGACTGTTCACTATCGTCCCTTTCAGACATTCCCTGTACATAAAACAGACAAATTTATAAAAAGGAAAAGGACTAAAAGAAGAAAACTGGATGTTATGAACTGTAGTTTTTTTTGTTTAGCTCAGTAAATTTATGGCAAAGTGACCAAACACAAGCAAAAACATATATCATGAAAGTTTTGACAACTTGACTAATTACCCACAAAAACAAACCAAAACAAACAAAAGAATCACTTTTATCACCCTAAAATCAGGGATTGCTGTCTTGGTGCTGGTGACAGGTTGGACCTCGTCATGTTATTTTTCCCGATGAACTGTGTGCTGTTTATTATTTTTAAAAGACCTTTCTAAGGGCTTCAGAGAAGAGACTGCGGATGTCTACGAGTGGCAAGGAACTTACTGCATCCTGATAATCATCAAGTGTTAATTATAAGAAAAACCATTGACAAGTCATCAGATTCAAGTTCAACAGGCAGAACTGTTGCTGTGGAAAAAGTGCATTTACAAGCACTAATAAGAAAAACATGTCTGCAGGGAGAAGAAATGCAAACTTCTAACACCAAAGACATGATTACCTTACTTCTACCAACAAGAGTACTACTTAGAGATCAAACTTCTTCTTCTTGCTCTGATATTTCAGTTTTAATAACAAGCATTTTAAACATCCTTGTACAAAACTCGGAGGCGTTTGATCTCATACCTGCAGAAAGTGTGCAGACATTCTCGGAGCACGACACCTTCCCCGGGCTGCAGAGGAGAGAAGCAAATAGGGCATTCTGCCTCTGTGGCGTTCGTGATGAGGTTCTGGTCCTCTGTTGCCAGCAAGTACAGATAGTTCCTCTCACGCTCCTCACGCTGAGCCTTCATCACAGAGTACAAGAGAGGTATATGAACACCACCGAGTCAAATTAGTGATAGCACATAAATTATACTAATCTGGTATTAAAGTAATATTTTAGTTGGTGTGGATGTTCCTTTTGCATTTACAGCCCAGTTTTTCCTGGATCTGCCCCAACATGTAATGAGCAGCACCGTTACCTGCTGGTACTGCAACAGGGCCAGCTGCTCCCTCTGCTGCCACAGAATTTCCTCCTGGTCTGGTTGGTAGACGTCCGGCACCTTGTAATCCTCCGGCCTTTCCTGTCCACACATCTCACATCCGGGGCGTGTCGGCTTATTCACGTACGTACACATCTGACAGGCCCAGCCCAGCTACACACATCAGAGATGAAACTGAACATGTAAACACTGACATGTGTATTGAGTGGAGAGCGATAAAGCTTACACGACTGCATTGGCACTCATTTCATATTAGGGGTTGCATGGGTCATGTATCGATTTTCCACATTTTTGCAGAATAAACTCACTTGTCTTGGGCCACACAGAAAGACAATTTACCCAAATTATGAAACTTTAACCAGTGAAAAGCAACAACATATTTAAAGTGATAATGTGAGTGACTGTGTAGCGGGGGTGTTTATCTGCAGATTTCCTTTTTTTACACTTAAACTGAGGAATTTTAGATGATTATGGGTACAGAATATGTCCAGGTAGTCTTCCAGTTTTAGAAGTGAAAACCAGATTTCTAGCTAAGAAATCCCTCTTGCAGGTCTACTATCAGCTAGCCTTTACAGGATCAGCTGAATGTGCTGGTCTGGTCCCATACTGTAATGCTGCTTTGATTGTTTTGAACTGGAACGCTGGGCGTCAGCGGAAACTCAAACATATCCACTTGTTATCACATTCCACAAGGCAAATGTTAATTGGAAGAATCGGCAGGGTCATAATTTATAGTTGCTTTTCTGACCTGAGGTTTAGGAGGAACATTGGCTCTGGAAGCAGTCTGAGCTTTGGGAGGAAGAGGAGGACTGTCTCCAATCTCTGGAGGAAGACTCATCCCTCTGGGACAAAGCTGAATGGCCTCCATCGACTCCATGATGCCTGAAAATAGATTCCAATCAATGAAACTTCAGTATGAAGAGGCGACCTGTTAATTCCACTGGCAATCAGGTTACATGGAGTCTATGATTCCTTATCAAACCTGCATACTGTATGTTTTTAACAACCAATGTGTTAGGTTAGGCAGTTAGGTGTTGTATTAAACATGGCCAGCTCATCCTGTGGTCTCAGCTCGGGTGTGCGTTTGTGTTACTGACCCTCCAGACGTTGTTTGTCCTGGTCCAGCTTCTGCTGATGCCGTGTGAGTTGAGCCGCATGGGCAGAAAGGATAAACAGGAATGCTTGATTCCCGCTTTTACGGATGCCATGGCTGTATAACGTGTCCCCGTCTTGTGCTAGCCGCTTGCCGATCACCCATCGCTGTAGCGCCGGGTGGAAGCCAAAGTCATTGCAGATCTGAGAATGGTAAACAAAGGGCATCAGAAATATAGCAGAAACATTGAGACCATCTTCAATTTGAGTTTTAGAGGATTTTGTAATATCACCTTTTCTTTAAGCTGTGCAATTGTCATGTCCAGTGAAACCACAACAGTAACAGGGATGTAGGCGTCTGACTGAGCATCTTCCACTCCAACAGTCAATCTATAGAGCAAAATAAAATAACCAAAAAAAAAAAAACTATACAACCTGGGAATCAACTTAGTTGCTCACTGAATGATATTCACACAAATGTCCACCGTCTCCCTTAATTTTTATATGATCAACAGCTGTTGTCCTGCATTTAATGCCATCCTCATCCATCAGGATAACCCCGAAAGTAAGGACGCGCTAAAAATAAGTGTCTGCTGAGCTGTGTTGGAAACAATCCTAAATGGAAGGAAGGAAGGCATATTGCCCACAGATAAATGTGTCCCACCTAATGGAGTCCTGGGGGTAGACCTGGTTGTTGATGCTGACCGACACTGGAACTGAGAGCTCAGACAGCTTCTTGCACAGCTGAACTGCTTCTTCACAGTTTCCACAGCTGAGAGCTTCACTCAGGGATTTGGCAAGTTCCTCTGCTGCAATGGAAGAAGTCAAATCCTCACGTGACTTACCAGAAGCACATTTAATTTCTCTCTAATAGTGTACCGCATTGTATGCTCATTTTTCTCTCGACACTCTCGCATTGCTTATGAAACCCAAACAGGAAGAAAGGAAAACATTAGCTTTTAACTGGCAAAAAGACAAAGTTGTTTGTGTCTGATCGACTCTTCCTTTCTCTGTCATCAGTGAAATAAATCAGCAACTTAGAGATTTACCAAAATCTATGACCTGGACAGCAAAACATGAAATTCAGTAAAGTTCGCGTTAACATAATCGAAACTAAATTGCGCTTACCCTGTTTCAAATCGAGCTTTGAGGTAACTTCTGCCATGATAACACCTGAAAACAACAAGTAAATGAGTGACGCATGTACCTGTGATTAACGTGAGCTGTCAGTAAAATATTAAACTTATCCAACCTCTGCTGACTGTTGCTTCAGTTCAGTCCGCATTCAAAAAATAATTTCTCCGTTCAGGTCGGGCAATACTGGTGGTTTCTGGGTCCTCAAGGAAGTTAAATGACCTTAGACGGTTGGTTTTATTAGACGACTTGAGTCACTTCGCGATGGCTGACAGGTAAGAATGGAAAGTGAAACTGGATCAAGTTCAGGAAGAGATATGAAAAATATCGCGGAGGAATTCCTCTGTCCGCCCCTTTTAGTAACCACACTATGAAGTTTAACCCCCTCCCCCTTTTTTTATTATTATTTTTTCAACTTTCATCATAACTTCAAAAATGTAGCATGGAATATAGTTTATAGTTTTTTTTGTTGTTGTTGTTGTTTTTACAAAAACGTAGTAAATGAAGTAACTCCAAACTTCCAGCAGAAGGCAGCGTCTCTCAAAAGATGGACTAGTAGGTCTACTTGCTTAACGTCCAAATCTTTTTCTTTTTTTATCAGCACCGTTTAGATTTTTAGATACCAAAGAATAAATTTTCACAGACACATCATGAATGATGAATGATCAGACTCGTTTTATAAAGCTTTCAAAAAATACGCACAAACCTTAACATGAGTAAAAAAATTATCACATAGAATGACCACTCTGACTAAAAAGACCCACAGGCCCTGACAAAAGAGAACAAATGACCTCTTAGTCAAACAGAACTGCCACAAAATTGAAATGACTAAAATAATAATAATAAATAAGTAATAATAATAACACGTCCTAATAGACTACTGTCCTGTGGTCATCAAGTCATTCACGGGCGCTGGATCATTCTATTTTCCAACATTATTTAGGATGTTAGAGTTTAGGATAATAAATTAGATTGAATTTAAGTTTTTACTTAAATTTATCGTGGAAACAAGTTAAAGGTTTGATCAGTTCATCCTGATCAAGTCAACATGTTGGCCCAGATGCAGGGCGCAGTTAAATGAGCCAATCACAGCGGCTCCAGCAGGAGGGGCTCGCGACTCTGTTCAGCGGCGCAGCACAAAGTTGCGGAGCATCTCCGAGTCCCCGCCTGCCTGCATCCACTTGACACCTCTCTCACCTGCAGCAGCCTGCCTTCCTTGCAGCGACATCACCTCCATTTCACTCCAGACCTCCGAGACTTCCACAGTTTGGAGCTTTCCGTCCGATCAAAGTGTGTTTTGACGCGTTTAGAAGATGCTGGCTTGTACAGAGATGATCACTATGTGCCTGCAGTCGGCCAAACAGAAGCATCTTCGGGCTCAGCAGCAACAACAGCCGCTAAACATCACCGGACAGGGGCTAACTATCTTCCACGATGTGAGTTGATCGGTTCTCGTTATCTTTCATCAACGTGAAAAGTGCTTATTTGTTCCACCGCTGATTATCGCTGCTTCCGTTAAACCCAGAGACGCATCAGCAATTTTCCATGCAGTTCATATTTGATGCAGGACAGATTTATGGAAGAATCTCAGTTCAGAGAATCGAGCTTATTTACTGCTGTTTTTTACTTATGTAAAAAAAAAAGATGAGTAAAAACAGAAGGGGTTTTATCTGATGTTCTGCCCAGAAATGTGCGTGTGCGCGCGCCCATAAGAGAAAAGTAGGAAGAGCTGCTCTGCTGCCTCTGCATGACAGATTGAGCTCTCAGTCGGACAGGTTTAGGGACTTCTGGGGGTTCTCCTTGTTGTTACACACTGAAACACTTCTGGTCTAAAGCTGTGCACGAGATTAACTTGCACACACACACAAACACTCTCTCTCCCTCTCACACACACACACACATAACAGGCCTTTGTTTTCTAAAGATAATCATGGTAACAGATCAAACATCTCCAGTAAAAGGTGGTATCATCTTTTTCACGCCACAGATTGTCTCTGTTTCACATTTCTGCCCTCGCCCCAAAAAACTACACACTAACCCCCAAATGGTGCTTAAACAAATAACACTCGCTGCCAGCTAAACCCTCAATGCTGCCATAGAAACCATCCACCTTGTTTGAGGTTAACAGGCCAATGATGTTTCCAGATCTGAAACCTCACGAGCTGACAGCTGTGTGTCTAGTCTGTCACTAATGCAGTCCCCCAGACAGCTTGGTCCCCCCCTCCTAAAAAGAATGTTGCTTTTGCAGAAATGGGGTTTTTCTGCAGCAAGTTGTCCTAGTCCCCTATTTGAGTTTTTTCTGTCCACGGAGCACCAAAATAGCAACAGACCGAGACTGCTTGATGTGTCCCTGTTCAAAACATTACACACAAATTGTCCAAATAAATGGTCTGCGGGGGAGATCTACCTATTAGTGAGGCAGGGGCATGCTAACTTGGCTTAGATTTGACATCTTTCTGTGTTGATCATATTTTGAACTCATTAATTCGTATTTATCATTGCATTCCGCTGGTCTTTGGTGAAGGAGAACAATGTGCTGAGACTGGAACCGTTTCAGTTTCTTGTCCAATTATCTTGCAGCGATAGCTGGCAGATTTTGACTTGAGTATTTTACCATATTATTCTGTAGTGGCAAAGATAGATAGATAGATAGATAGATAGATAGATAGATAGATAGATAGATAGATAGATAGGGGCGGAAAAATATCCTTT
>JBBDHI010000003.1:15101902-15116085 GCA_037177115.1 Craterocephalus stercusmuscarum
CCAGCATTCCAGTAGGGAGACACTCAGGCTGAGTGGAGTGGCTCCACTTCTAAACACAACCAGCCGCTCTGACACTCACTGTGGACCATTACAGCGCGCAGACGCACAAATATCTGATTCCAATCACTGTACGACTTAAGCAATATCTAATTATACGCTGCACAGAAAGAACAGTTCGCCCACGAGCGGGGATCCGTGTCCACAAACATGGGAGCAGCAGTGAGACGTCCACTGGAAAAATGGAAACCAGTTTCTTCCTTCTAGGTATGAAAACAGCCAGCGAAAAAGCGTACAACACGCACACACACGCACTCGCCTTCTCATCATCTTCCCTCCTTCTGGTTCTCATCAGTGTTCATCAGTTCAAAGCCATGAGTGTGCGGACTGATGTGTTTATGTGTGTGTGTGTGTGTGTGCTTGTACGTTAAGTGGCGGCAGGCGGGCGGGAGGCTGTCAGACAAGGGACTGAGGCCTCGTAAACACAGCACCTCTACCATGAACACATCAAGGTGTGTGTGCATGTGTGCGCCTGTGTCTGTGAGCTACTGCCGTTTCCACTGAGCGCTGACAAGCCTCAAATGGAGGGCAGATACACACCAGAGTAGAACCAACCCTCGCCGCCGGGACAGTGTGGCTCTGTTTAGACACATATCTGGACCCCGCAGATATATGGGGCCCGGGTGCACAAACACACAGACCACCCATTATTGTGTGTAGATATAATATGCATGCCAGCATGTTTTCATCTTCAATTATAAATGGATTTTCTGCCACTTGGATCACAAGTGGTTTTTTTTAGTACTTGCATAATAATAATAATAATAATAAGAAGAAGAATAAATGTCCAATTATTCAATAATTGATGTTGACATGGTTGGGGAAGTGGTTTGGGGGGGTCTGTAACAATGATTCACAAGTACAATGCAGTCAGCGCAGTTGTCACACACCAGGAAGTCTGGGCCGGTCTTTCAGCTCGCGGATCTCCAGCACGCGCTGGCTGTGCTCTCGCTGCAAAATGTGCGGCGCCGCGATGTCGTCCAGGGCGTAATGCTGCAGCGGCGGAGGGGTCGGGTGAAGCTGGGCACTGAGGGGCAGCGGGTGGGCGGGGCTGTGTCGGGGAGCAGGACTGATGGTGCAGATCCGTTTGGCCGCGGGCTCCATGGCTACCGGCGGCCGTTCATGGAAGCCGTTTTCTTTAGCTCTGAACAGAAGACAAGGATGCTCATTGGACGACTGGCTTAATGTTTAGATCCACCGACCAGCAGGGTCTACTCAATCTCACCAGTGTTTTCTTTTCTTTTCCTGTGACCTTACCTGCTGGGGCTGTGGCGCTTGGTTCCTGCCTCAGGAGGCTCCATCAGCAGCTCAGAGGAGTCTGGCGAGGAGGCCAGGGTGGTGCTGAGCAGGAGATGCTCATGCTGGGACAGATACTGAGCCGGGGTCTGCTTGGCTGCCCGTGCACAGTGGAGCAGTTCCCTTTGCAGCAAGGGAAGGTTTGCCTGGCAACGACAAGGAAGCAGCACCATTTGTGAGATTTGTAATCTTATAAATCTACAGGCGGAGAGAGTCAGCGATCCCACTGGAGGCTAGCTGAGAGCTACAGAGCAGATCAGCCTCCCGAGGAAGGGGGGGGGGTGGGGGGCAGTCTGCTGAGGTCTGACTGTGAGGCTGGGACGGGGTCAGGGTGCTGCTCTGCGGCTGAGGTTGATTTCTAGCCTCCCTCACAGCGCTGCTGAGCAGTGTGTGTGTTGGTAACAAGCAAACTTATGCAAACCAATAATAATTCTTAGAAACTTCATTTTTTCCAGGTAAAGGACAGACAGGTCACTTCTCCTTACCCTTTACGTATACGTATATGAATATTTATCTGAGTGTGTCTGTCAAACTTTCCATCTTGCTTTTGTTCCCTGTATTTCCCTAATGAGGAACAGACTCTGGTGTGTTTGCAATTACACCACTTCCTCACTTCCTCTGTTCCCTCTTCTTGAGCAGCCAAATAAATAACCATACCCTTCTGGTTTTATGACGGACCCCGTCTTATCGAGGAGGACTTCTAATCACCATTTAAAAAAAAAAACTACACCCATCTCTCTTTGAACCCGACGTTTTCGGCAAAGCCTCTGTCGGCCGAAGCTTACGGGATCTCTTGTACTTTCTCCAGAAAGATGCCAACACGTCTACTTTAAGGTTTGATCCACCACGCCTCTGCACCCCTCTCTCCGCATCCCTTCTTTCCCCGGGGCCCCAGCCAGCGGACACATGTGCTGGGTGTCAGTTGAGCGCTGGGCTCTCTGGGGTTCAGCGGGGCGGATGCGAGATTGGCGGCGCTTTGGCAGCTGAATGCTCTTTTTTTGGGGGAAAAAAAAAAAGGGGACAGCGGCACCATATGGCGCACTGGATCCCATAAAAAGAGAAGGGAATACTTTATAGGCATGTTTCACACTTCCGAGTTCCCACTTTTCCTTCTCTCCGTCTCACCCACCTCTCTCTCTTTTCCACTTCCTCACAGAATTCGTCCCATCTGTCCCATTGCCTTCTTACCCTCAAAGAGCTGGAACTAAGCAGCGAGGAGCCCACACCCTTGTAATAAATTAGTAGAAAGAGGTGAACAGAGGATTCTTGTCTCAGCCTCGGAGAGACAGATGGAGGGGCTCCAAAGGTAGGTAAAAGGCAAGTGTGGAAAAAGATTTTGAGCGCTTAGGGTACAGCCGTACGAACAGAGATTTATGGGCTGCTTTACTCAGAGGAGCTCCTAAAAAGTATACTGTTGCAGACTCCCCTGGTTACAAACGGCCTCAAGAGGCTGTTTAACACACACTCATCTGTTGCTTGTCAGGCAGAAACAAAGAACTTGATTGGTACTTTGAAATGCAGATAAGAAGTTTATGATCAAATCTACAAAAAAAGGACTGAAAGCATGTAAAAAGAAAGTGCAAAGATTCTGCTTCTATCATGACTCTCAAACATGGATGTGACCGTCTTGATTCTGAAATGGATTTTTTCTGGAAGCAATCACTTCACAGACCGCTGGACTACAGGCTGATCGCGGGTTATGAGGCTGAAACTGAACTGTGAGAAAGAAAGCAGCAAGAGGAAACTGCAAGTAATCCATCAGGATAATGTCAAAGTAATTTAATAAGAAAGAGGAGCCAGGGGAAGGTTTGTTTACCTTAAGAAAAGGAATAACAAAGGGCCGTAAGGGGAAGTTGGTGGCCTCCTGGAGCCGGGAGTGAAACTCCTCAATAGTGACTGTTGAATTCTAGGGAGACGGGAACAGAGACAGATTTTAAAGACAAGGAGAGATGACAATAAATCCTTTCTACAAGGCACCGCTTCTTCGACATCAAAGACATTACCACGAGGGCCAAAACGAGGCTTCTGACGCTGTCTCCGATCTCAGGAGAAATGTCGTTGCCAAACTGCTGCAGCGTAGTCAGGAAACGCTTCAGCTTGCTCAGCTGGCGAGCCCCACAGGTGGCCGGCAGCTGTTGGTTAGCCAGCGATGATGAGGAGGAGGAGGACGGCCCGTTGCTGTAACGCTGCGGTGGAGATGGCACTGCATTCAGGGTTGGTGGGGAATGATGATTCCCATTGGTCACTAGGGAGGAGAGGAGAGATGAAAAGGGCTGGAATTAAGAGAAACTCTGTGGAGCGTTGCCAGATGTTTTTGCTCCAACTCTGCGCCTAAACAGAGTGCGTTCCTGATGTAGGAAGACGGCTTAAGGACAGTTCTTACATGCTGTGGTGGAAAAGGAGGCTGGGCGAGGGCCGCTGGGGTTGACAGAGGGCAGGGGTGGCATAGTGGAGCTGGCGCTGCTGCTGCTGGGGGCTGATCTGGAATGAGTTTTAGCATCCACAGGCGAACCGGGCATGGCAGGGCTCTTCTTCTCTCTACTGTCTACAAAAGAGAGGAGAGAGGTCAGCTGTGGGTCAGGAACCTTTTATGGAAAACTAAAAAAAAAGGGGACAGAAAACTAAAATCTGACGTCACACATCTAAAAATGTGACCGTAACATGAGTACATGTTTCTCTGATAAATCGGTTTACTCATTCAGTAAATAAACAGACTTCAGCTGCTCCAGTTTAACTTTCACCGGATTCATTTCAATACAAAAGTTACAGTTCTATGGTTGCAAAAGAAACCCTCCCACCCCCACCGCCTTTGCCCTATACAACACATACTGCCGGGGCATCAGCCACCCTGCCCCCATCAAAGAGCCAGATGTCTAAAGTTTAGCCCTCCACTCTCACCCATTCAGATCAATAACAGAAGAAATGCTGAAGAAGTCTATTGTGTGGGAGGAAGAATGCCCCCACATTGAGCTGCCCGGCAAATCGGGGGGCTGAGAAAGAAAAGAGAGAAAGGGAGAGAAAGGGACGGGGCTATTTCACGCTTTACTAACAAGATCGGCAAAGCTTTTGAATGTTAAACGCAACTTCTCAATACCCTATTGACGATGAATAAGACCACCAGATAAGGGGCTTGGAGAAAGTGTAATAGAGGGGGGGGGTGTATCGGGGATCAGAAACCGTCTTTGTGTCCCGTAGATCCGCGAAGGCTGGGCCCCGTCCCCATTTAGAGTGGATCAGACTTTTCTAACTGCCGCAAGAATTGACGATTAATAGACAAGCACGATCTCGGAGGTCATGGGTCAGAAGAGAGCAGCTTTTAAAATGTGGTTTCATGGTTTTAGGGCTTGGGCTTCAATGGCACCCTTTATATCTTTTTCACAGCTATGAACTCTTGATGGCCTTGAGCCATGGGGTTCTAGTTTATAAAGGCTTAAGTTGGAAGGTTTTAGCTGTCAATGGGCACCTCACGGGGATACAAAAGAAGACTTTTGAATTGATAAACAGAATTTATACGTGTGCAAAAATATGTAAAAAACCTATACGAATAGATGCATTAAGATTGCAAAGAAATTCAAAGAGGTTGAACAAGAGAACATAACCTTGCTGCAGTCTTAACCCTTTTCTCAGCTCTATTGCCTTTTGTGTCCCCTCCGTCGCCCCTATGCCACCTATCTGTCACGGCTTCGACTGTTCTTCCCTCTGTTACGCTGTCCTCTTCAACCCTTCTCCCTCAGTTTCGATCTCGTTCATTTTTCTCTCAGCCCCATGGCCTGCCTGCCTGCCTGCCATCCCTCCACCTGTTCACCGACACAGGGGGCAGGAAGGAGGGATCTATGCAGACATTTGGATTGCCATACCCAGCACACACACGGTCTGCCGCTGCACCGCAGGAAGCAGCCTGCGGCATGCACACACACCACTTCCAAAGCCCTGCACACTCTGTCCGTATGGCCAGGAAATTAGACTGACATCTCAATAACAGAATCGACGGGGCATATGGCCTTAGTGTCAACATTCTTACCATGTAAACAACTTTATGCACAAGAGATGGGATTTGGGTATTCAGCTTGCGCTAAAATGTATTCACAAGTTTTTTGCCATTGCCATTTTTACAAGTTGGCATTTCTTCGACTGCAGCAAGCAGCAAGTGGTTTTACATCCAAATTGACAGCCGTCAACGTAAAAGCCAACCGTTTTAGATTGACTCGTGTCACAGAATGCAAACATGCACGACAAAAGTGATTTATTGTTTGACCTTCTTTCAGACAGAAACAGAGAAATTAGGTTGCAGCTGTGTTCAGGCAATCTTAAGATGAGGCAGGGCGTGTCGTTAGCCGCGGCGGTGGTAATAACCCAGACGGGAGACATCAGGTGTGCGCACGTGTATTGCTGGCAACCCATAGAGAATTGCCTCTGTTTGTCAATTAGAAGGCGTACATAGTCGGATGAGTTCATCTGGCTAGCGAGCACCTGTGTCCATCGTATAGAGTCACAGGACTGTCAGGGGAGGCAGCTGTCACTGCGAGCGCAAAACACACACATGCACAACGTGGTCTGATGTTAACTCAGGTGAATATTGGCTGTAAAGAGGATGTGGGCTGTTTGTCTGGTCTAAATGCCACCCGTCGTCTCTCATCTAATGGAACAAAGAGAGGGAACACTAAGCTCCCCATCTCACATGGGCAGGATTATATTAAAATGTCATAAGGTATTAGGATTTTTAAATTAAGGGGATATCGTCTAAGCAGCATACCGAAAATGAAAGCTATTACCTTTTCCTCATCCTTTTAGTCTTCTGAAATTCCTTACATAAGCTCTTGTGTCTCATTTTCCAACACAAACAGCATAAACTTTGTTACTTAGCTTTATGGATTTGCTTTTGATAACAGCTGCTGCAGAGACGGAAAAGTAAAATGCATCTATGGTGACGGCTGTTGCTAGCCAGGTGTTCCTTGTTTGCTTAGCTTCAGGTGACGCTCGTCTGCATTAAAACATTCAGTCGGCTTTAATTGCCTCTGCCTCCACAGGTGATGATTCAGAATAAGGCTCAAAGGGAGAAAAGGGGACAGAAAAACAGAAAGTGCAGCCATTTTTTTTGAGCCGCTGCTAAGAAAATGTTCCGGGAACGTTCATTTTTCTGGAATGTAAAGTGAGGCTTGACGAGTTATTGTGTGTTAGTGGACATAAATCATGCTCGATGTGCTACATAAATATATGTGTTCAGTGTTAGGGATTTATTAAACTCTTGATTTGAGTCTGTAGTTTAAACTGTGAGAACCTGGCAGCTGTGTGGGATTGCTGCGCTTTATGCTATCTCTGTCTTGTCATGTAAATGAAGTGAGAGAAGATACAACACAGGGAGAGCTAATTTATCACAGGGAGAAAAGAAAATTCATGGTATGCACTGTGATACAATTGTGCAGGTTGGAGTTAACGTCTTATCGCCTGCATACTTAAACATAAAACAATTTCAACTGAATTAAACTCCAGTTTTTTATTTGGAGAAATGTCAAAATGTTCAAATGGTGATCTGTTTAGCCTAGCATAGCAAGGAGAATAAACTATTTAGCTAGCTACACAGCCACAATTGCGGGGCTGTCTAAAAAAATGAGGGAATATAATGAGAACTCTGTCTTTGCTGATTTGGCTGGATGGATGCTTCACAGTTTCGCCTCATCTGCAGCTGTCTCCTTAAAGTACTGTCGACGTGGTTAGGTAGCCATTAGCTAGCCAAGCAGCAACCTCCAGCTTGGAAACTTGAAGCCTATAAGAAAGTAGCAAGAATTGTGGTTCAGCTCTCATCCGCTAGGTGCTGGCTCCAAAACAGAACAATCCTCATAGACTCCCATGTTAAAAAGGCTAACTTCATAGCAGAATTAAACATGTTTACAGCCTGTTACAAACAAACATTTTAGGTTTCGTAGGTCAAGTTTACCTTTGTAACAACTATGGGGGGATTGGATTAATTCATAACTCATCCGTTTAGATGTGATTCAATCTTTAAATTCTTCATTATTGGGGGTGTGTCATTTTGATTGACAGGTGCCGGATACCCAGCAAAAGGAGGCACAGGGTAAGCACAACTGGTTTTTAACCGGCTAACAGCTCGCCTTAGCTTCAGCTCGGCTACCTCCATTTGTTATCTGGTTAGCTCTGGGTTATCTGGTTAGCTCGGAGCTACAGGTGTCTCCACCCTACAGGTGTCATCTGTCCCCACCCTCACAGACCTCCTCTCAGCACCTCCTCGTCGCCCATTTTTGGGTTTTCCGGGAGTCACAAGACTTGTGACGCTGCCAAGATGGCGAAGGTAGCAACCTCCCAATGAGCCTCTTTTCAGCTCATCCATTCGTCCATTTCTTCTACAGTCAGTGTGGGTAGCTGTTGAGACGTAAGTGGGGCTGTCTAGCCAATGAGAGAGCTGAAGCAGCTATGATTAGTTTGACTTGGTTGTAACTGGTCAGGGACCTAAAGTGTCACACAAAAGCTAAATGGAAAGCGGAAATGATTAAGGAAATTAAACTGCAAAAAGGATTTAAAAATCAAAGTGGAAAAAAGAAAATGGAAAGGGGACTTGCCCTTTTCGATGTGTGAAATGGAAAGGTATTTATAACCAAATGTATGAATGCTATTTTGCTTTTAGACATAGCGTATGAAAATACATTTACAAATCACAGTATTTGATAATGAAATACTATTTAAATAAGCAATTCCTCTTTAATGTCTCAATCTAAAATGTGTAATCATAAAACATTTTGCAATTTCATTTCTTATTGTAAAAAAATATATAACTCTTGAATTTGAAATTATATTTACCAAACTACATTCTTAGTTTACCATTAATTACACACCATGATCATCCTTCATACACTGCGGATCTCAAACTCAGCGGCCTGCAGGATTTTTTGTGCTTCCCTTATAAATGTGAGCCATTTAATGGAGCTTAAATAATCACTATATTGATAATCAAGATGTGTTCAAATACTAAGTTAATCACAAATGTATTTTCTGTGCGATGATGTGGACTGATACACTTAGAAATTAACTTGTGATTATAGAGGCTGAGCATATTATACAAGCGTTGAAACATAACTTTAGTCAGAATTCAGGGTCAACGCACACAACAGGCAACCTCGGAGCAAGAGGTCTGGTGTTGTGTGACATCAACTTTGCATTTTGTATGAAGCAACTCCACATTTATTTCACAATATGGAGTGAGAATATTCTCAGAAATTAAGGAAAAAAATCTACTAAAAACACAGACAACAGCAGTTGAGTTGGACATTAACCAGGCTTTCTTTCCTCCTCCTGTACCATATGGATCTAATCGGCCAAGAGCAGAGCCAGCTGGGACCTCCAACAGTCACCTGTGAGGGAGGAGGGGGGTGCAAAAGGGACTGCTGGAGCCTCTTCCTCCAGGCCAAGGCAGTCCCTGCACAACACACACTCACACACACACATCTTTGCCTTCCCTCCAAGGAGAGGAGGAAGGAGGGGAGGGGAGGGGGTGCACGGAGGGGAGGGGTGGCACGAGGCAGCTGAATGCGAGCGAGTGGACTTAAATACTGGAGAGACAAAGGCTGCACCTGGTCCCCATCCGTCCGCGCACACAGCCACAATACAGCACACATCTGTTCCTCTAGCCTGCGCTCCCTCCTGACCTCCGCCAACACACACACACACACACACACACACACACAGCACAAGGATGCATGCAGCGACACAACCATATCCACTTAAAAACAGATAATTCAGCAGCGCATGCATGGTCACTCTCAATGTCAGTTGTTGTAGCCTTACAGATAAACAACAGGTTCAGTGACTTGCGTGTTAAAACATTTCTGTCCTTGGTTAATTCAGCCCACTGAATTCATACAGTTGCTCTCCGGGGACTTACACCTCCTCAACTGTTGCTACGAAACAGTTTGCCTTGACCAGAAAGCCAACAGCAAACTGGTTTACGTGCATATTTGTTTGCGTTTCAGAGTCTATAACGAAGTCTGATATTCCTCATTCATGTACGCTGGAACTAAAACAGAGAAGTTAGGACGGCCGCACTCATCACAGTTGTGACTTTTTCACACTCGCTTTTGTTATTTTGGCCTACAGATTGTCTACGCATGTTATTACACCTTTAGGGTTATCCTGAGAGTCTAAGGCTGGAATGAAGAAACTAATCAGTAATTCAGAGGCACCAGGATTGAAAAAGGAGAGATAAATGGAGAGAATTAAAAAAAAGGAGGATGGGAGGGTGGGAATAACAAGGAGAGAAAATACTCTTTTCAACTGGTTTCATCAGGAAGACAAGCCTGGTTGTCAGACTCGGAGCCGGGCTGTTTTTCTTGGCTCTCATTACCAACCTTCCAGCCCTGTAGACTACATATTTGGATAAAACCCAATGTCAACACTCCGCTCCTCACTCTGCTAGGATGGGGAGCAATGCGGAGATACCATGGTGGACAGTACGGGTAAAGCAAGACAGAAAGGTACACAAGGACAGAGAGGAGTGGAGGGGAGTTCTCTGGAAGAACAGAAACGGAGGTTGAAAACCTTTTCGAGGCTTCCATGTCGGCATGTGCGCCAACAAGCGCGCAACTGTCCCTGATGTGAATTCCGCACGTCGCCATGACAGAGTAAGGGTAAGAGAAGCCCTTGCATAACCTCGTCACTCTGTGAGATAATTGCAAAAACACTGCTGTAATCCAGAATGCCACATAGTGAAATAAGGAACCGGCGGATGGAAATGTACTTAGTGGCAGAAAAAGAAAACGAAAGAGGGGACGGCAAGGCAGACAGACGTCGTCTATAAAACTAAGAATGAGCCGTAAAAAGAAGTACAGTGATGTGATGCCGGAGAGAGGGCGGTTTGGCAGATGTTAGAGTCTACGAACGGACAGGGTCCACGTGTGGATGAGGTCAGACCACAGGGAGAACAGCTGGATGGGATCTGAAGTTGTTGACCTTAAAAATGAATCAGAAACGCATTTTCGAAACAGAAAACAACAGGCACTTATTCACACATATACCCATGGATGTCCCTGAAGCAACGCGTCCACAGCCGAGCGGAAGGTCCAGCCCGGGGCACATGCGCACGTCCATGTAAATAAACAACAGAGGATGGATCGAATCTGTCAATCAAACTGTGAAATCACAAAAGATTGGGACTCTCCCGGCAGCTCCCCTTTCTCCCAGCGCAGGAGATTATCCACCTATCAGGTTACAAGCCTTCTCACCTCTCTGTGACTAATTGGTTAGTCTGCACATCCATCATCATGAGCTTGGTGGACGTGTAAACCTAAAACCACCAAGTGGGGAGAAGAAAAAAAAAAAAAGAAAAAAAAAGTCAGCTGCAGCATGACATTAAACTTAATTTGTGTTGCTGACTTTTCTCCCCCGCACCCCCACCCCCACAGCACATTTCACCTAACAGTAAGGATGTTGTCAGAGCAAAGTTATAGAGCTCCCCTGACACACGTCGGTGTACGTTTACGTTCGTGCCTGTGTGGAAGGTTACGGCCGGGGCCCTCCTATATATCAGAAACCCAGACAATGAATTTAAATTGCGGCCAAGCAAAACAGCGTTTGCCTCAAGTTGGTACGAACACGCGTGCGCTGAACTAGTAAGTTACAGTAGTCCATAAAACAAAGTGCAAGCCGCAGATATGAGAAAACAAACCCAACATTAAACCTTGGGACATTTTAGACCAGGTGTGACGCTATTTAACAGCCCACCGGACTGGGCTCCAGTCCAACCAGATGTTGCCATTACCATAAGCCAGGCTGAGGACACACACTCTGCCATTCTTCACCCGGGTCCACAACCCTGGTTAAAACAATCGCACAATGCTCACGTTCACATCAAGCAAAAGACACATCTGGAATTAAAGGCTTCTTACTGATAGTAAATGTGTCTCAGTAGCCAGATGAGCTGGGTCTTTACACCCAATGTGGCTGTTCCCCAGCAAACTTTCCCTTTTTCAGACATTTCTTTGCTAAACAAACTACAAAGTTAATCTGTACTTGATTAAAACAAAGACTTTATCCTGATCTGTGCGGAGTGGGGCAGTGTACGGTCCACAGAGCGCATGAACAGAGCTGTGGGCAAGCTCAGAGCCCAGCTGTATGAAAGACCAGAGCTCAGCAAGCACTGAGAGAGACAGATAAGTAAAACAAAGAGGCCAGCTGTGCTCAAAACAATGTGGGGAATGAGACAGGGAGGCCGTGGAGGACGGGCATGTGTGTTTAGGTGTTATCACCGTGTGCTGCTGGGGGCTGTCTGCACTTGTGTCTAAAGGCAGAGTGTATCCTCTTGTGTTTTTGCTTCTTTTTTTTTCTCTCGGCAGAACACACAATGGCGTGGAGCACTAAAAGCTGAATGACAGCGGCGCTTCCACACAAAAGTGCTGACGCATCTGCATGCTTCCAAGTTGAAAAACTAAACCAAATTATAGGAGGCAAGAGGACTGAGTGAGTGGAAATCTCTCCTTTTTTTCTTTACATGCACACGTTCTCATGATGACACGGGGGGGGGGGAGCTGAAGAAAGACAGACATTAATGACTAAGACAGACAATTCACGGAGAGGCAACACCACCCAGTTCTTGTCCACCCACAAATCTCAACTACACAGCATTTATTCTCTTGAGTATCAGCTGCAGCCTTTATGGGTTTTTATGCTGGAAAATGACACAGGCTTGCCTTGCCTTTCCACTTAAAAGCCTCCCACAGCTCTTTTTATGTGTCTTCTTTGCTGAAGTATTGGAAAAGCGATCTATCTACCACCTATCCCCCACTGCAATACATACATGTGATATCAACACGGTATAGACTGCAAAGATGGCCGCTAAAGCTGCTAAATAAAAGGAAAAACAGCAGCACACATGAGCAGCTGTAAGTTTAATTGTATGGATTCCCTAATAAGCATGAAGACAGGAAGTGACTTCTCGGCTGTTTCACCAAACAAACCTTAAAGTGACTATTCCAGGAATTAAGCTGAGGTGGTATTACAGCTTTATAAGCACTTCAATTCGCACCAGCCCAGTAAATAAAGCCCTTTCTTTGGGTCACTGAGCATGTCTCTCGGGCAAGTAAAGGGTCAGCAGGCCCCTGCAAGAGACCCCTGATTCTAGCACAAAGATGGTACAGTGTCAAGGAGCTTGGAAGAGGAGGGATGAGGGCTGTGCAGGTGCTCACCGACAGCTTTTTACTTCATAAGGAGTTTATAACGCTGATGAAACAATCAGTCAAGGCTCTACTGAGTTACTAGTTTGTGCTGGATTAACGGCCCGCCCACTCACATCTATACACTCTAGCATACATGCGTGCATGCACATTCAAATGCACAACTTCTTCCTGAACCCCCAGGGCCAGATATCATCGCCCTTGCCACTGGAACTAATAGAGCACTTCCTGCAGCCAACTCTACAAGCAGCTGCTCTGTCCTGTGTGTATATGTGCACGCTGAAACAGGGGGGGGCTGCGATGAATTCTTCAGAAAAGAGTGAGCAGGGGTCACCCTAGTCTGACTCTCCATTTATTGCGACACTTTCAGCAAAGCAACTCAACTCGCAGCTAGGATGGAGCGAGTGAGGTCAGGCGGAGAGAAAAATAAGCTGCAGAGAGCTAAAAGACAGGCAACCTTGTGCAACCTTGTGAGATCTACAGACAATGTCTGCAGGACAGCTGGTACACACATGGAGACACACTCACTTCCCTCCCTTCAAACATGCACTTATCAAGCGTGTGAGATCGCAAACTTCAAAGCCACGCAAGCCTAAGACAGAAACTCCAACCGGTCACTTTCATTCACAACGAATGAATGAATGAATGAATGGAAATAAAAGTCAAAGTCCTGAATAAAAGAAAGTGGAATGTCCTCTGCAGATCAGGCGGGCAAACAAAGATGCTGTACAGAGCCTGTTGTCAGGAGTGTGACAGACTCCAGTGGAGCAGACAGGGGTCTCTGGCTTGAGACTGTGCAGCCAACAGTTAGTCGCTCCTATCTCCCTGATGGACTGGCCTGGCCTGGTGTGACACTGGCCAGGTCTCTCTGTCTTTCCTCCGTCTACTCCCCCCACCCACCACCACCACCACCTACTCCCTCCAAAGCATCCCTATCGTCTTATGCACAATAATTATATGGAGTCATTTTCTCCGTCAAAAAGCTGCATCCCAGTTGCTTAAGAGAACATTATACAGCAATACGGCAGGATTTCTCCTTCACTAGGATTCCATTAATATCAGTAACGTGTCGACGCAGCATGAAAGACAGACGCAGCAGTTTTCCTCCTCTTTCCATATGTCTGGGGTGCCGTACAACAGATGCACTTGTCTTCTTTACCTACTTTCTTCTGCTCTGTTTGCCATGTGGAAAAACCGATTACCATCTAAGTAAATGCCAGCTGAGAGACAAGCGCCGCTTCCACACAAAAAAGCAAATCATGTTGCTGTGTATTCATCTAACTGATCACATACATATATTATATATATATAAATACTTATGGGGTAGATTTCACTTTTCTGTTAATGCCACAAGTTGAGGGAAATGACGTAATGTAAGCCAAATTATGGGAATGTTGATTTCTTTTGACCTGCCAACCTTTTTTTATGTTGCACTGAATGACTTAGATTAAAGGAAAAGAAAGAAAGTAAAGTATTTTTTCCACCATATGGCGGGAGGCGTTCTCTGTGCTCAGGTTAAGACAGCTTCCCTCTACCTCAGCCGACGAGGATGATGAGATAAAGAGGAGAGGATGAGGCACCATCTGTACAGTACAGACCAGCTCTGGGAATTAGGATGGAACACACACGCGCACACACACACTAGCGCACTCT
>JBBDHI010000003.1:15243788-15257489 GCA_037177115.1 Craterocephalus stercusmuscarum
GTGTGTGTGTGTGTGTGTGTGTGTGTGTGTGTGTGTGTGTGTGTGTGTGTGTGTGTGTGTGCGTGTGTGTGTGTGTCACTGGTTTAGAGTCAATGAGGCTGTGTATCAGAGGCTGGCACAGCTGGTGGGAGCAGGAGACTAACATCTGGACCCTCGTACTCATGGTGCCATTGTTAATAAGAGGCTGGTTGTGAGTGGAGGAGACAGCTCTCCAATGTCAATGAACCTTGCTGTCTCTTACTAGTTATGCTCTGCAGCTTGCACTTGATCAACACTAAAGAGTCCAAAAAGGGACCTTCATTAGGAAATATCAAGGGATTAGAATACAATAACTGTATTATAATTATTAAAGTTGTTGAAGACCAAAACCACTGTTTCCACAACACACACATCACAGATATTATTAATATATGATAATGATTCATTTAATCATTATCACATCAAGCTTAGGGCACCTACAAGCCTAGCAAGGGCCCTGAGGAAGACCCTAAAAAAGTAACCTTAATTGTGATATATGCTTTAATTGAAAGAAATGATTTTATTCCTATACTGTTGTTCATAACACAATTATTACTGGGTAATGACATCACATGACTGTAATAATAATTACATAGGACAGTGCTGCAGTGGTAATACAGCATTTTGATGACAAGTAATTGTGAAATAAGAATATCAACTGCTACATAAAATTTCACATTCAACTGTTAATTCACATAAGAAGAAATCAAATTGCAAATTGTTTTGTAAATACACATTAACATTGAAATATTAATTCATTATTAGATACTCTTATTTACAAAGGTTTTTAGAAATGCTGTTTGGAAAATGAGAAATAAATAACACAATTCATAAATTTGGTTATAAATACATCGTATCTATTTTCTATCCCCCCTTACATTCTAAACATTTTTTGGAATTATATTTTCATGAATGAATTCATTGTTGAATTGGAAATTGTGTTATATTTCTATTTTACCAATTAATTACTCATCATCACAATGCTGTATTGCTTTTTCAAAGACTCTGGTCCTTCATACATTAGGAGCCAATTGTGCAATTGTCCGTCTTCCGTATAGAAAAGTAGAGACATTATTGAATCCTTACCTGTTGAGTTCAGCCACATCAACATCAACCACCCAGAATACATTGTACACATAAATGAATACTCATTTATCTAGTTTCAAATATGTGATAATCTAAAGATCTCTACTGCAAGTATTTAACTAGTTTATTAAGAGGAACTGTGTAAAAACTTTCAACTTTCTCTAAGAAATGGAAACATTTACAACTAAATGCTGTCAGCTCTTGTTTTTTTTTCACCTTAAAGACACTGTATCAATAATTAAAGAAGCGTTTTCCAGAGGAATTGTGGTTCAATGTAACATTTCTTCTCTCTAATAACCCAAAGCTTTTTTTTTTTCCACAGCCATTAGGTGGAAACTAATTCAAGGCCAACTCTGAAAGTTTTATTTCTAAAACAGACAGAATATCTGTGCTCCTGTAAAACGGCTGAGTATACAGGGTGTATTTCATGTCTTTTAGAGAACTCTGGCATGCGTTTGAGCGCAAGAGTGAGTGTTTGGTCTCCATCGTTTTATCCAATGGAGTGAAAGGCCCACACAAACACATTAAGGTTGCCATTAGTTTCATCTGATCACCTAAGGCAACAGGGGGATGGACAGCTTGGCAGAGTGAGGGCCTTACACAAATATACAGCTGTGCATTTATACATGCTGCCATGTCAGAGGAGTAATCCAAACAGAGGGCTTTTAAACAGGGCAGGAGAGAGCTGAGGGTGAGGTGGGGAGTTTCCAAACGGCTGTAAAAAAAAAAAAAAAAAGGCCACAGCAGAGAGCTTTCCATCTTTCTGCTGCTGCGACAAATATGCCTGCACATCTTTTTGCTTTGTCTCCGCGCCCTGCTTCGTCAGCGAATGGCTATAGAAATATTTTGGCAGGCTTCTCTTTGTTTTCATTTTCACAAAAGATGTAGTGAGGGAGTGAAAGAGGGAGAAAGAGATGGGTCGGGGACAGGACGGAGGGCTGCTGGGTAGGAAAGGTAAAAGGGCTGTTACCAGAGGTTAGGTGCAAGTGCAAGAAAATACGGATAAAAACAGGACTATCCGGTCGGGAGCAACCAAAGGGATGAGTCAGAGAAAAATAGACGATGAGCGTAATAGAAGGAGAAGCGCTTTTGAAGGAAAAAGAGGATATTGGTAGGCCTAATATTAAAGGTGAGGAATAGACAGTGAGGCTCAAAGTTGAGAGGGGTGGGCAGGTGGAATTATAGAGGAGGGGCCTGCCACTCCGTTTCCCTGCTCCAATCTAAACAGTATGAGGAAGCTGTAAATCAAACTAATGTGACCGAGCTGTAATTCAGACCAGCAGGGCCAGGGTGCGAGCGCTGGGGGACCCTGAAAGGCGGGAGTTTACAAAACCACCACTGCAAGCCTTTAATCAGCGCAATGATCCAAAGATACTGTCTCCCCCAATCAGCGGGCTTCCTGTCAGTCACACACGATTGAACCGGACCAATCAGACTCCAGCGAGGTTCCAGACATGCTGGCTGGGCTTTGGGCTGCGGCCAAACAGGAGAATTACTCATCTAAACTGGAAAGGTGGAATGAGTCTTTAATTCAGAGCAAAGAGGGAGGAGGTGATAGATTTGTCAAAGGTTGGACATAAAAGACTGCGGGATCATGTTCTACAATAGTTCATCAGAAACATATGGGAGATGGGAGACACCTGGGAGCTTTAGAGGGGGGGCTTTATCATATTCATAAGACTGGAGTTCAAATTTAGGCACTTGAATAATGTGACAGACTTCATATCTTATCCAATTTGTGAACAAGAGCTCTTACACCTTTAAAGCTCTCATTAAAAGCAAGATGAGTAAGAAATAACACGCATTACGCGCTCAGGCTGTCAACTCCCTTCATCAGTCTGATCATAATCACATTTGTTTGCCTCTCTATTAAACAAAAAAGGAAAGGAAAAGAGAAGAAAAAAAACTTTGATTGATTGCCTGTATGACCGTCAGATCTGCCGTTGGCACTCGACTGCCTCCTTAATTACATACAACACTCAAGTGAGTTGCCTTATCTTTATCAGAAATGACTTCCAAAAGAATCACAATAAATAGCATCAAACTTTTTTTTGTTTTATTTGAACACTCAACATGTAAAAACAGATCAACTTTTACATCACTGCTTACCAGAGGCCTGCGTTTAATCGTTTTATTCAAAGAGGAAGGAGGGCGATGCATTAACTTAAAAGCGAGCTGAAAATGCAAATGTAGTCTACTTTATCACCAGTCATTCAAAAGAACCCTTTTAACTTGGCAACCCATAATATTTCTACTTTGATGATCAGGAAATGGCCTTAGCTCGATGGTACAGCAACCGCGGTGCTGGGTTCTGTTCTGGCAGCGCTCCGGCGGTACTACAGTACACTACTACTATAGTGTAACTGACTAAGTTCCATATACACACACTCTAACACTGTGCATGTTAAAACCACATGCAGCATCTTGGCAGCAAAGACACTACAGCAGCAGCCAATCAATAAAACCTTGTTACGCTAATTGCAAGATCATAATCTCCGTGCCTACTTCTGCTGAATATCCAAACAGTCACTCCATTAGTCGAATTATTCCCTTGTGCAGTTTCTCCATCTCTACCATCCCCCCTGTCGGTTTCCTCTTCCTGTTCTCTTTTCGGTGACATATTTCTCTCATACAGCAGTTCTGCTAAATTAATTCATAAGTCAGGGAAAAAAGACATCAAAAGAAAGCATTGTCAAGGTAAAGTGCTGATGAAGTGTACCGTTTCTTTCATTTTTCTGTGGAGCTATGAGAAGGCATCTACAGCACATTATCTTTGATGGTGCTTTATGCTCTGTTCTGCTTAGTATTAGCAAGAGAAATCTCACTTCAGGTGAAGGTCTACAACAGATGGAATGAAAACAAGGGTTTTGCTCATATTATCCGATGTGGCGGTTTCATGAGATCAAACCTCAGCGATGCCGGAGCTCTTTGTCATTGCTGGTTACTCTTTTTCTACATTGTTGCCATGACTGGTTACTTGCCACAGGGGCAGACAAAGAGCTTGTTGATGCCAAGACCAGGGTCAATGGCCTTGTCATTGAATCACTAACACTTTGTCACTCTGCTGAGGGGGAAGAGAGAGATTGGAAGAAACAATCCACAGACTAAGCAGAGTCAGAAAACAATGCTCATGGGAACATCGATATGACATTGGCACTGACCCCATTTCCATGTTACTCATTATAAGAAGGTACCCATCTATGCACTTTTTCATGTGGTTACTTGGCCAAATTTGCACAACAGGGCCAAGCTTATGACGTATATGAACGTGCTTTATGTATATACAGTGTTTTCATATAGGTGAGCCACATTAAAGAGAACAATTACATGTAGGAATTGAAGTGGGAGCCAGACAAGCACTTTCATAGAGTTTTGAAGCAGAACCGCTGACCCAAATGCATTTCAATGCTGTAGAAGGTAGAGAGAGAGAATGAGGGGAAACAGTGAGAGAAAGAGCAAAAGAGGGGGAGTCAGAAAGTAACGGTGAAAAAAAGTAAAGTGTGATAATAAAATACAGAGCAGAGAAAAGTCAGCTTTAGGCGGTATGATTTTGCTTTCGTTCAAGATTGAATATACTGAAAATAGTGTTTCAACCATGCACACTGCGCAGTGGATTTCTTGGAGAAAAATAGTTATACAAAATTCAGTCTTAAAGCTATTGTATCTTTCAGATACTTTCACAAGTCAGTTTTATTGCAAAACTAGCAAAATAAATAACTGATTTATACTTCCTTAATATCTTTAACACTCAAACTCCCAAACCGACGCAGCAGAACGACGTGCCTTCCACTGAACTACAAGGGTTTTTAAAATATCTTTAAGTGAACTTAAGACATTTACATTAACAGAGACATGCACTGATCATTTCAGTCAGACTGCAGCTTTGTTACAAATGTAGACTACAAAGTAAACTTAATGAGCTGTTGCTTTTATATTGCAGGAGATGAAGGCAAAAAGAAGCGAATGAACTGTTTCTGCAAAAAGATGCATAAAAACGAAATTATTTGATGATTATGGAAAGAAACTTTGCAGCTGAAGTTACAGGGTGGATAAAACTAACTGGGTTTACCACAGTTTTACTCCCCGACTCATCTCATTTGAACTGATCACGATCGTGCTTCATAATTGTGTTGTAAAAGCTGCATCATAAAAAAAGCAAAAGTTGTATTTCCAATTGTATTTTCAATTTTTGCAGAGCTCAGTAATTAGAACAAAGTCTTTTGTCCCACACATGGCAGTCAAAAGCTTCAATACCCCTCATCTAAAATTAATAGGCATATAAAATGAGCATTAGATGCAAATTAAACTCGTTTTTCAAATATGTGTAAGACAGCTAATCAGCAAACTTTGGCAGTCTACTTCTCCAGCTTGATTGCATGGCACACTGTACTTAAAATCCGGCTGCAATGCTGAATTGGAAAAAAGGAGGTAAAGATCAGAGATTTTTGTATTTCTTCCATTTTTGTGTTTTGTTGTCAGATTGTGTGTCCACCCTTAAGGCCTCCCTGATTCTAGCTGTCAGAGGGAAGGAGAGGCTAAACTTGGTGAAGCGGAGAATAGAGCAAGGCACATGTCAAATATGAGGGGATCTTGAGTAAACAAAGTATAACACAGAGCAAAGCGAAATCGTCTCTCATCCCATCACAGCTTTTCACGCTATTTCTCCCTCTGTCTGTCTCTCTTGCTTCCCTGAACCCTTGTTTCCTTTCTCCCACTAAAACATTGTATGTCTGTGGCGCCAAATCAGTAAAGTTTCATCTGTCCATCGGTAATTTAGCAAAAAGGAAAAATGCTGAGAACATCAGAATGACTAGGGGTCGTCCAATCAGCACTTTGGTGCAGCTGCATGTGCTGAATCAAAATGGTTGATAAAAGCTGTGGTTCTTGTGATTTTATTCATGGCCCAATATCTGCATGAAACGTTGTCAGGGAACAGCCAAATCCCAATGAAAATCACTTTGTGGCAGATACATTTGTTGTCACATGCATTTAAGTAACTTTACACTTGGAATAAGGCTACATTAGCAGCTGTGCGTCTCATTCTGGGCTGCCAGCCATATTTTAACAACCCGAGGCATTAAGAATTTTAGAGAAACAGCAAGTGCAACAGAAACACAACTGCTGTAGCCCACGGCTTGGTTCTAATAATTGCAATTGACGGGGACAAATTCCCTGCTCCCCTGTGTATGTCAGATGGGTTTATTCCCAACCCCACAAATCCCCCTGTCCAAATACAACCATATGGTCTTCCAGTTGTTCACTCCCAGCTGTGCTACAGTATCTGGCAGGGATGTAATGCACTGTAGTACTCCCTTCCTATTCAAACTTAACAAATCCTTTGCAACGGGGCCAAAAACGTTTCGCATCTTGGCTTTTACTGGAGTAAAAAATGGTGCGAGGATAACGTCACAGCTGGAATAAAGTGGATTAAAATTTTATGATGACAGTTATTTTAATGGTTGATTCCCAGAGAGAAGTTCTCACTTCCCTTTTCCTGACATTTGGATAGTCTGGCTGATTTGAGAGCTCTACTTTTCATCTGTGATTTTGATCATTAGTCAAGTAAGAATTTAAAATAACCTAACCCTTTGAAAATGTATTTAGTTGAGGAAAAGTCTTCAAAGCGTCTGCTAATAGAAAACAAAATAACTCACTTATGTCATGTAATTTGTATTTTTCTGCTTGAAAAGACATATGTTTAAGATGAAAGGGTGCAAAAAGTTACAACTGCATGAGCTTCAGGCTCAAAATGTGAGGAGTAGAAGCCCCGTAGCAAATGTTATCTCCACCTGTTTGTTTATGGAGGCTGCAAGCTGAGGCATCCGCCATTTATCATCATCATGGTATTCATGTGCTTTTAAAGATTACCAGATGCATGTTTTATATTTTTCAGCCTGTTGATAGCTTCTAAGGAATTTTTTCCACAGCTTTTTAAATAATTAAACCACTAAGATGGTGTGTAAGGACTGGATCCACTGGGGCATTCAAACACACAAGTTGTGACAAGGCCCCCTAAAAGAAAGCCTAAGTAATATAATCCATTTATCCAGTTGAAACTAATTAGGTTGTTTTCGAAGACATTACACACATTGCAATGCTGATGATGAAATTGTTATTACTTTTATTTTTAGTAGTAATCTATCATATGTTATGACATGTTTGATTTTGATTCCTGTTTAACTACTCAGGATTAACAGCGATGCTGTAATTGCGTTAAAGTATTTACATGAAGTTGGTTAGTTTACTGTATAGTTTTAAGAAAACTCATAAACTTAACAAAAGCATGCATAATAATATCCAACTACATGTTTCAAAGATATAAAAATGAAGTTATAAAACCAATAATGGTTAATTCAACAACTAGTGTAAAGTAAGTTAAACTCAACCAATTGAATTGAAAACCTGTCATTTTTAACAAGTTTAATCATCTCTACAAGATAATGCTGACCCAAATGATAACTAATGTAAATCATTTATGTTTTGAAAACACATTTTTTAGTATAACTATAATAATTTATTAAGATTTCCATCCCTTTGCTTTGAGCTGATGTCACATATGGCTGATGTTGCTTTCAGGAACCGCAGGTTATTACTCACCCTAACAAGAAGAAACTGGGGTCGAAGAAAAATTACTCTGCACCTGTTCAGTAAGCAGTCAAGAGGAATGGATGAAATAAGAGTAAAAGCTATTTGAACTCACCTGGTTTTGCGGGAGGAACTCATGGTTGTTTTCATTCATGTACATGTTGTCACCATCAAACTGAAAGAGGGAGACAAATGAAAAAACCGTCAGGTAGAAGACGGAAACAGCTTATTTCAGTCAGTCAGTGGAGCTACAGAAACAGTGCAACACAGCAGTCTAATGACTGCAAGTCCTCGGCTTATAGACCCCGATGCTCTGGTGGATGTCAGTAATTACAGTTCATTAGAGACATGTATAATTAGGCCCTGTCAACGCTTGTGTAACTCAGACTCTCCGTCTCAGCTTGCCCACAGCTTTGAGTGTGCATGTGGGGAAGTATGTGTGTAAGCATTCACACACCTAACTGTTGCGATTTCTGGGGTGTCACAAAGCGACAAAGGCACAACTGAGTGATAATCACAACACTGAGAGATGTTGGCTCCTACGGATGTGTGGTTAGTAAGTCAGCCAGTTGGCCGCTCACTCACTCTTATACAGCAGATCCATGGATGGCAAAGTGTGCATTTGAAATACACAATATTGGAAAAATCCACGATATGCCAGCAAAATCACCACTGATGAATGATACAGTATGATTCGTAATAAATAAACCACTACTGTATATGGTGCCTCACCACTAGGTGCACCCTAATTGACCTACAGTAAATACCTCTGCTTGTCTAACCTGGAGTGAAATTGTCTGATTATGTTGTCGTCTTTGCAATATTGATATCATTCATGTTCATAGTACAGAAACTGTAAGCTTTCAATATCTTTTGCAGCCCTGCTGTATCCTTCTGCCCTCGAGGATGGTAATGGTGCAATGTCTAAATGTCTGTTAGTCACAAAATCTTTTACAGATTTATGTGCCAAAGGGGAAAATGTCTCAGATGTTTCCTCAGCATTTTCCTTTACAACACTTATGTGTTATTTTCATTTTATGCAGTTAGTCTATGTTTTGCTTTGTGTAAGCAAATGTGGGATGCTAACACATGCTAAACTAAGATGGTAAATACTCTGTTTATCATTGTGTTAACATTGTCACTGTTGGCATGGCAACATCTCTGATATCCAGGGTTTGAGTCATGTAGGCCTAAAGACGTACGGGCAAAACGTATGCACAGTAACTAAATGGCATATGACAGGAAGGTCAGCAGGCAAGTTGACCCAAATACTGATCTGTGCCATGCGGCTATCTAGAACAGCTACAGGAGATTCCAGGGACCTACTTTCCATGTTAGACAATTATTCAAAATGATTTCTGTTAAAATGCTACTTTCTGAAGCAGTAGGAGGTCACTTTTGTTGTTCCCACACCGCCTGATATTCATTATTTGTGCTGCACTGTTGCAGATTAACCCATTTTCCTGATAAGAAGCTGTGAGTTAAAACCTCCCATGCCCTGACTGTCAGATTAGACAAAGTGCATGCATGCTTGCAAAAGTTTGAAAAACAAATGCTTATATTTCAGCTTGCTAACCCAACTGTTAAACACAAAGCCAATTATTTAAACTAATCAGTAACATGGTTGATAAATTACAAATCGCCAATTTCACCAGCTCTTCCAACCAGCCACCCAGCTAGTGATGCACCAGAGGGACTCAGAGAGGTGAGAACAACCTTTAGCTCTTTTGCACTTAGCTAACGTAATGAGGACAGGGCAACCCTGCCGTTTCAGAGCACATAAACACCAAGCTCAGTAAGCTTAAAGCGAAGGCAAAGGCTACAAGAGAGGTGACAGTTTGAGGTTACTGCAAGAGGATGAGAAAGACAGGGGTGTATTCCTGAGCTAATGGTGAGGGTGATCGCGATCCTGTGGAAGCAGGAGGTCAAGGAGGGGAGAAACTGCAGGTGTGGGGGGGATTGAAAGAGAGAAATAATAACAGAGCTAGGACAGAGATCATGAATGAGAAAGATGCAGAGGAGGAGAAGAGCATGGCCGTAGCAGTAGTCGTCGCAATAAAGCCTGTGGTTGTTCTGGCTGTCGTGATTAACACTGGGGTCACAGCCAGAGGCCACAACTTAAAAGATACAGACGTACCGCACTCCCATAGGCTTTCCCTGCCTCTCCGTCTGATACCATTTGGCACCAGCCATTTATGAGAAAACAAAACACACCTCAAGACAGCTAGTAGCAGCTGAGATGAATTACTGTTGATACTGTAGAGTCAAATAATGGGATGGATATGTGCCTACACAAAGTTCCTGAAGGATTTTCTCAAGTCGTGCGAAGANNNNAGTGTCAATCAGCACGAGGGTGAGTAAACAAATGAAGGCACATCATTCTGAGGGCGGAGTATTCCTTTAAGGTTGTTATTTAAATTAGATTAGTTTGCATGGTTATTTTATTTATTTTCATTTATGAGAGTTTTCTTGCACTTTTGAGCTCTAAATAAACTGCAGTACACAGCTAATTAGTTGCAACATTATTCTGTTTGAGGCAATGCATTATCATTCGGCCTCTAATAGAACTGTTACTTGTGGTGTAATGACTTCTGTTTAATAGCACTATTAGCTAGCTAGAGGAACAATCATGCTCTGCAATGAAAATGGAATCTCCTTTTTTTATTGCTTTGGGGAAATGATTTTACATGCTGCCTAAACACACTTTGCAATATGTGATGGTGTCTTGGAAAAGGGCATTTTCACACCTGCACATCTCAAAAAGCAAAGCAGCTATAAAAATGTCAAAGAGCAAACTGTGGTCTGCAGCGGTGCTTCTGCTGCACAATTGGAGGGATGCACCGAGGACAGACTTGTTAATATAACAAACAGCATCTAAATCGAGGTGAAAGGTAAAAATAACTATTTCCTAGATTTCTGTGGTTGGCAACTCATCTGTTCAGCTGAGTGTACTGCATTCTAGAAGAAAATATCTGGAGTAACAAATCCCCTCACAGCCTTAAGAAATGCCAACATTTTGTTTGCTTATTTTTAGTTTTCCAGTGTTGGAGATTCTTAAAATGAATAAAATTAAATATATTTTTGTTGTTCTTTTTGGAATTACTCTTATTATTGAGAACAACAATAGCTCTCAGGCTGTACACCTAATTTAAACGTAGGTCATAAACTTTGGTTACAGAGCAGATTAAGAAAATTTAATTTCAGAACCGTTGGATATTTAAAGCTGGTACAGCACATTTAAGCTGTGATACTGTTTTCAGACTAAAAGCAAGAAGTTGTGGGTTTTTTATCATTAAAACCTTGCAAATATTTCTTGCTCAAGTAAGTGACTTCCTGTTTTTTGGTGCTGCACTGAAATGTACTCCGAAGACTCTAAATCTTACCGGGAACATTTTTCTCATTTCTAGTCAAAATATCTCATTATGCTTAAATGAGCTATACCCGAATTCACGTTCGGCTAGTTTAGTTAGCGATAGCGGCTTGTTTTTTAGCTTTCGCATGACGCTCTCTTTCTCGGCCAGTGGGGTTAACTTTCGTAACTTCCAGATCCCTAGGGGTACACTCTTACTGGCTGACCGGAATCCAGACATTACAAGAGTTAATCTCACTGGCAGAGAAAGACTGTCACTCCAAAGCTAAAAAACTAGTCGCTATCGCTAACTAAACTAGCCAGACGTGATATCGTCTGGCTAGTTTAGTAGCTCCTTTAACATAAGACACAATCGCCTAAAGAGTAGCATTTCAGTGAGATACAGGAACTTGTTTGAAGACGATAGGGGGCTGTGCTTTGAGCACCACAAACTTATAATGAGACACACAACTTCACAATACTACTGTAGTAAAATTCAGCTCATTTCAAGGTCTTGTAAAGGTTGATTTTATTGTCTTATTCCATAAAATCTAATCAAGAGAATTTCACTTGTTCCACTGGCAATTTTTTCAAGCAAAAACACCTTGTTTTACATTTTTTAAAAACTTATTTCAGGAGTGGCCTTTTTCCATGATATCCATAATGTTAATAGTTACCGTCTAAGAACAAGGTATTTTACCCCTAACCTTTATTTGTAACCCCAACCAAATAGCTTCTATTTCAAATTCTAGTCAAATAATGTTACTGCCAAAACCTCGCCAAGATGTGAGAACAATGCAGTTGCAGTGACTACACAGCTGGATGTTCTTTAACATGGTAGCATATTGTCCTTAACCACGCTCCAAGTCTGAATTGATGAAGATGCCTTTCATCAGTGAGGCACCTTTCTGATGACTGCGACTGAATATTGTCTCCTACGTTAAACCGTACATACCTCAGAACTGGAAAGACAGGTGTTATATGGCAGCAGTGAACATGCAAATGTTGTTTTCAGTGTTTTAAGTGAACAGTTGAAAGCAATGCATATAATGTGACATCCAGCTACTTTGAAATTCTCCTATCAGTTGTATTTCCCTTCTGCTGCTTGCCGTGATGTACGCTACAGAATGCCGCTATGGGTCATATCTAAGCGTATGAAAGCATGACCCAAATATTTCTTCCTACCGCCAGACTTGTTGCTTGCTGTATATTTGATATGTTAGTGAATTAAATTTGAGAATGTGCAACAGTTCAGTTCCCTGGAAGACTCTGAACGTCCATCTTTTTCTATGTGCAGCATAACTAATGCTTTAATGAGGACTTTAACTGACCTCTGGGGTGAATAAAACCATTTTGAACAAAAGTACAAAGAAGAAATGCTCAATGCTAAAAACATAAATTGTGGTGCATTAGCTTTCTGCACATCTAGGGCAAGATTTGTGCCAGAAACAGAATGCATGACTTTAACCTGAAATATAATGCTGAAAATAGGCATAAAAAGAATGTGCATATAAAATCTTTGTATCTTATAATCCGGTTCCTGTTATTTAAATCTCTTATCACAAATAATGTTCAGTGCTAATGGACAAGCAGTTGGCATATGAGAAGAGAGAGGTCTGCAAGAGAAGGGCGAGCAGGCTGTGTCTCTCTGTGTTTGCTTTCCTTAGGCTTTGAGGCCATTAATCATAGCGGTCAAATCTACAGCAAAACAATTGAGCAAAGGAAAACACGGACAAGGAAAGAAGGTAGGGGGGAGGGGGAGTGAAGGTGAGAGGGATGGAAAGCTACAGTGAGACGGAGAAGAGGGGAAGAACAGGGGAATGAAGGTGAAAAATTCTTAAGATGGATTGAGGCCTGAGAAAGAAAAAGGAGCGACCAAGGCCCGCACAGCTGACACACTTGACATCAGACTCCAGTTTGCATAGCAGAAACGCAAACAGACGAGAGGAGAGAGTTAGAGAGAGGGAGAGAACAGGATGGAGAAAATAAAGAGGGAGAGATGCTATAAATAACTCTGTGTTTGCGTAAAGCCAAACCAATGTCAGTTTGATGCAGGAAGTGCACACAGTCATTGAGGTTGTAGAACAGTTGACGAGATTGCAGCATCTGAGAGAGCCTTTTCTACAGACTTTAAACTTAGGCTGACAACTTCATTTTCATCGAGCAAAATGTATTCTCACGTAAAAAAAGAATCACAGAAATGCTGAAAAAAGTGAGGAAATAAATTTGGCAGGTCAGTTCTATGTCTGTAGGTGTAATGAATATTTCTGCTTTCTCTACCTCTGTGTTTAAATACTTGGCATTCTTTAGTTTAATGCATTAGATCTACATTGTGCTGCATGCTGTGACACGGCACTTGAACTTATAAACAAAACTTGATTAAACAAATGAAGCCAAACAACTGCGCATGGTGAAATATTACTGTTATGAAGGTTAATGTTACTCTTGCAAATAGAACCAATGTTGCTAATGTTGTAGTGTTATAAATTAGTGTTTTTCAAAGTGGGGGCTGGGACCTTCTGGGGGGCCGCCAGGTGTGTGGGGGTGGGGGGGGGGGGGGTCCTCAGAATTCTGGGGGGAAGCTAAGACATTTTTTTTAAAGAGGGGGGGGAGGGGGGGGGAAGTAGGCCCATTACACTACACATCTGTGAGTGTTGAACATC
>JBBDHI010000003.1:15262282-15281747 GCA_037177115.1 Craterocephalus stercusmuscarum
CTGTAATATTGGATGAAAAATATCTACATATTGTATTATTGGATGTGGTGCAAACGATACGTCAACAGTTCATCATAAACTTATCTATTCAAAAGTAAGTGAGCATGATCCCAGAACATAAATTTTGACTACTAAGTTGAAAGTGTCAGGGCCCTATTCACTTTTAAAATCATGGATGAAGTTTCATGTTCACATTTTCATATAAACAAGAAATCCTGATTTTCTCATAACCTATAGCCTTGGCGAGGGGTTTGTACACTTCAAATATGCTCTTGCTCTTCTTTATATTTTGCATTCACTGATATTAATGACTCTCTCCATTCAAGTAAGCATAACTTTAGCTGTTCAGTAAATATTTTTCCAAGAAGCCAACCTGGTAAGGACTAGTACAGTAATTTAAAAGCACAATTTTGCACCAGAAGGGGAAAGAAAATCCCTCTTTCTGTTTTTGGGCGCTCACCATGTATTTAAAATCTAAATGCAGGATCCAGCACTGTCTTCTTCTGTCAATACAACTCAAAATAATTCAGTGCTCTTTCATTCGCTGCCATGCTGACTCCACATCCAGCCTCTGCCACAAGCGTTCAGGCAGAATTTTCTATTACCAATCTAATTGCACATTCCACCCTGACAAGAGCTCATTAAACCTTAATTATACACATGTTGTTTTCTACAAACATCTCCATTTGGGTCTCTCTGCCTTGTAATTGTTCAGCAGGGACAAGCAGTTGAGATTTTTGCAGACTGAGAGTGAATGAGAGAGGGAGGGAGGAAAAAGCAGAAAACAGAATGGGAGAAAGAAAGAACAGAAAGAAAAAGAAATACCAAAGAGAAAGAGAGGAATGTCTGGAAGTAGGTCATGCCTCTCCATAAACAAGGCATGGTTTCTAAAATAATATACCCATCCAGTGGAAGTAATGCCAAACAAGTAAGCGAATGTGGGGCTCATGTAATATTTACAGAGCACTAATACATAGATGGCAGGTCTTTTTCCTCACCCCCTTCTCAAACCCTCCTTTCCAAAGCCAGAGGTTTTTTTTTTTCTTCTTCCTCTTCTTTTTTCATCTGCTTATTCCATTTGAATTTCAGAGAAAGCCAACTATGATACATCAGGCACGGACGGGGATGGGTACGTGTTAAGATGTTTAGTTTCCTGAACTTTTTTTACACTGTTTTCTGCACCTTCCACATCGTTCTCTCCACATCGACCATAGCTGTGCTACATTTTAACGGGTTTTAACCCAAACTCTCCCAGGCATGGGTGAGGATATTACTGTGTGGAATCCGCCTTTTAAGGACTTTTTTAAACTCCAGCTGGTGCCGTTAGGTCACCAAGCACTCGTTTGACAACGAGCCCAGCGTGATGCTTCTGGGTTCAAGACTAACTGGTTTCATTTGCCACTTCAGGATGGGCTTTCTGGGCTTTTGACAGCACCTGGCACAGGGACTGAAAGAGGAGGGGTGAGCAGAGAGTCACTATTCACAAATAGTAGTCCATGCATTAATTTCCCTTTGCCTGCTCTGTCATATTGAGGGTTGTGTGGGCCTGCAGCCAGTTCCAGCTGCACTGCATTAAAAGAGGAGCACACCTAGGACAGGTTGGCAGTGCCAAAACAGATAAACAACCATTCCTCTGCCACCCTCAGGGCGGATGCAAGGTCGACCTTGGGGCAGGCTGACTGGGGTTTCTGCTGATCTCTCGGGTCATGGGGGTTCCATTGTCTGCCTCTGATCTCTCAAGTGGCCTGGTAACGTTTGCATGATCACTAATGACTGTCAATGATGAATAATGTTTTTTTTTCTTTTGCAGCTTCTTTGTCTTTTTGTAGGTGCTCCCGATGATTGTCAGCTTTTTTTCTTGAAGATGTTGCAGGTAGTTTTTGTTTCTTTACAGGTGTAGCAGCTGGTTGTCCCTGCTTAGATTCAACAGCTCATGCTGTTACTTTCTATCTGGTTTCATATTATTGTATCTCAACTAGATTGAAAAAAAAACTATATAATTCTTTGAGTTAAATATGACTTGAAGTAAATTAACTTAAAATGACCCAGTCAAAGATGCCATAAATTCACTTTAGAGGATTTGCTCCCTTTGTCCTGTTTACATAAAGCAGTGTGTGTGTTAGTTTCAGATAATTAATCACTCTTGTGTTTTTATTGTTATATTTATCCTTACAGCCTCTAAAACAACAATGAAATTGTTGTAATATTTTTATACGGAGTTGACATCTGCGATGCCTTAAAAACAGATGCTTTTGTCAGTCTGTGACATAAAATGAGATGTCGATCACATACCACACAGTGTCAGCGCCACTTAACACCCAAAGAGCAATAAGTGTCCACGGTGAGCCTCTCAGTCATCGCTGGGGACCTTCTCAACCTGTCACTGTTGACACAGACTGCATGCATCATTGATACCCACCCGGCAGCAGCAAATAAATGGCCTGCCATCAGATCACCCGTGCTTTGCAATATTCAATATTCCAATTATCATTCTTTTTTTTTTTTTACAACAGACGCTTGTTTTCTCTGTTTTATTTTCAGCTGCGTGATTACAATATTCCATTCTTAGCACAACTATGTGCATCACTCCTCTCTCTAACATCAGATGCATTCACTGTAAAGTGTGATGCGAGCCATGTCAAGATACACAAACATGACATGTTCAACAGTGAAATGAGTCATTCTTATTATCCCACTAATATAAATCAGGAAAACACTAATTACAGCAACCTGCGCCTGATCCCGGCTGATTCACCCTGCTCTCCGACTTTCTGTACATGCATGTAATCTGTGTGTGTGTGTGTGTGTTTGTGTGTATGTTTGTGCATGTGTCTGTCACATTCTTCTCCTGCTGCTGCCTTAATAGGCAGTCTCTTAGATATTCACAACAGAATAGTGCTCATGTAATATTAATATCGCACCAAAATATGGAAGACGGAGCCCCCTACTCCATCTCTCACTCTCTACATAATTGACTATGCAAGGCTCCAAATCAGCTTGGAGAAAAAGACACAGAGAGACAAAGCAGCAGAAAGAGTGAGAGATGTAGAAACCGGTCCTGAAACGATACTGTCATCTCTGTTTTACAGCAGATTCTGAACCCTCGCCCTCTGCATGTACTGCTGTCAATGCAGAGCTGAGACAATAACAACAACAGCCAGAGCTGTAGCTCAGTTTGCCTTCATGAAAGAATGCAAGCTGAACTTAAACAACCCAAACCCAAAAAGATAAAGCAATTAGTGTGCCTCACACACACACTGCATAAGGTCATTTTATGCAATTATGTACATTACTGTGGCTTCAGCAAATTAACCCAACCATGTAATGGTATCATCTGAAGCTATTGGCACTAACTTTAACTCCCATTTCTAATGTTTCTTCAAAGGCTAAGAAAACATTTTAAGGGAATGATTTGATGTTTTTCAGACCATGCTTTGGATTGACAAAGCTTTAAAAATGAAATAAAAAAAACACCTTACCTGTAAATGAGTTTTGGGAAAACATTCAAAAGAGAGTATTTAGAGGTTAAATACTTGGCTCTGCAGCACATTAGCACAGTACCACCCACATCCATGCTGGATGGTGGGATAACATCGGCACTCTCTGCCCTACAACTCTCTTAAAGTCGCATAATATCTGTGCCGAACACTAACACTCGGTGTCTCCATCCAACTGTCAAGCAAGTGTGGAAAGCAACTTTCAAAAAATGTTACTAAAGAGAAAATATTAGACATTTAGTTAAACTAGTAAGTAGCTGTATGGAGTGCACAATTCATACTGTAGCTCTGATAAACATGAAGCAAGCTAGAGGCTAAATTACTGGGAGGAAGACATAAAAACATTTGCTGGGATAAAGTGTTCAAATTGTTTTATCTTCTTCCTGAGTTTTGCTCGTATTTATCCCCTACAAGGAGAAGCTGCTGATCATCTGTGCAATTTGTCATTCATGTCATGGCCCCAATACCATTTACGTATGGTTTTGCTTTAATTTAGGCAAGGCCATCTCAAGTGCATTAAATCTTTCAAGACAAATTTGAGATTTGCTTCTTACATTTCCATGAATGTGCGATGTGCAATTCCAAATAAGTCCTGAGCGAAAGGCGGCGGCATGACACCTACTTCCTGCTGTCGTCGGTCAGTAGTACAACGCCAGACAAAAAGCCACTGAACTTATTTTAATCCTTTGTTAGGTAAGTATTTGTCGCACACAAGCGAAACAAGATAAGAATATCTCCCTTGAGGGATGAGCAGAAAATCTATGCTATTGCCCCCATTTTGAGGAATGCCGTTGCACTTGTAAGATGTGTTTGCACACTGCAAGCACACTCACAGCACTCAGGCACGGTAAGCCCTCTAAAAACTTAGAGCAATTAAGAAAGTAAGATGTTGAACGTTTCTGCTGCTCAGCCTCGTATGTGCTGGATAAGTGACCATTTAGCCTTTGTGTATGTGTGTGTGTCTTTGTGAGAGAGTCACGCACTCATCGCAGCCACTGATTCAACAGAAGCATCCTTCTTTTTTTTTTATCTATATGCATGCTAAGATGACAAGATCAGCACTGAGCGGAGCAGCTCGCGCCCTCTGCACCCAACTTTTTAGAGAATAAACTGCAGGAATTTGGAGCTATAATAGATGTTGAAAGAGTAAAAAGAAAAGGTTGCGGGGGCAGAGCCAGTGTTTGGGGTGGGGGGTGGGGAGGGTGATGTGAAGGTGGGCAGTGCACCTTGACAGGAAACATAGAGGTGAAAAGCAGGAGTTGGAGGTTAGTTTGACAGAGAGAAAAGAAGTGGTGGTGGTGGTGGTAACAGAGGGGGGGGTAGCTGCTGCGGAAGTGCCAAGCCCACTTTTAACTGAATCGAGCGTGGTGAGTGGTAGAGGTGAGGTGAGGGAAGGGGAGAGAGAGGGAGAGAGGGAGGGGGGGAGACAGAGATAAAGATCAGGCAAAAATAAAAGGGGTGTGCAGGGGAAGGAAGAGGGGAGGAAGGAGAGGATGGGTGAGAGGGGAATGGGAGGGGGCAGGGCCCTACTGCACCTTGACACTTGCTCTCACCGCAGCACCTGATAAGTGCAATGGAAAAACGTCTGGTTTCCTCCTGCATGTTAAGTGGTTTATATTCTCCCCCCCCCCCGCTCCATGCAGCCTGTAGCTACAGTCTGCTACTGTACTGTCTCCACACACGGGTAATAACAGACAAAAGGAAATGACCGAAAAAACCAAAAGGGGATGGGTGAGAGGGGGAGTAAATAGCACACATTGTCTTCTTTTGAAAATACTTATCTGCGCAAAAAAGATGTCATCTTTCTGATGCCGCTGAACAGTGAAACGGGGTTATTAGGCGCGTTTGTCGTTTGTTGCCTTGCGCTGACGTTTATCCGTCACTTCGTTTGTACAAACAACTCCCACGCAGAGATTCAGACGCAGAGTTTAATGTGTGCAACAGATAATCAGATGAGAAAGGATATATGTCTTTACTGCCTCACGCACGTCCTGACAAGGAACTCATTCTCATGATTTGTAAGTAGGTCTCTCCACTGAAAAGCATTAACAATATTCACTTCAGATAACATATGATTCCAGGCAGAGAGAGAGGATGGCTTCCTTGGAAATGCTTTGTTAGCACTCTTCCCCTTGATAAATGATTTAGGACATGTGGCCAGAGACATCAATACAATCTCTGTTGTAATTAAAAAAGGTGCGCACCAACAATATCACACTGCTTTCGCTATGCCTGTCTCTCTCTGTCTCTCCCTCCCTCCCCCCCCAACTCACCCACTCTTCCTCGCACTGAGCCCTGGAGCGCTGAAGAGATAATTCAAAAAAACACTTGCATGGAGTGAGACATGAAAAAACGGGGGAAATTAAATTCTCTCTTTTTTTGCTCTATTGTTCTTTCATTTTCTCTCCTTTGTTACATAAATGCATAAAAGCAAGGCACGGCAGATTCTAATTATGATTTTCACAATACTAAAAGATTTGTTTTATAAAAAAAAAAAACGATTAAAGAAGCGGTTTTACAAACAAAGTAGACTGACTGCTCCAGAACTTTGTCAAAGTCAAAGTGTGCTATAGCTGCAGCTTCACTAAAGTCCCCATTTCCAGCTTTCCAAGTGTCCTAATGAACGCTCTTTTAAAAAAACATGCAAAAATGAGAATTTGATGACAAAATGCATCACAACAGAGAAAAACGGTGGAACCAACTACATAGTTGTTACTGGTTCTGCTTTGTCAACATCCACCTATGCCATTTTTTTTTTTTTCCTTTAAACAGAAACCGGTGTGGAGCAGGAGCTTTTTTTTTTCTAAAAGTGAGAACATTTTGTGTGAATCCAAAAGAGTTGGTTGGAGCAAACTGCTTCTTTAAGAAGCTGCCGGGCAGATGCCACACTGACCCCCGCCTCAGATGGCTGCTTTGGGAGCCAACGATGGTTTGCAGATGGGAACTGAGCATGTCTGTCAAGTTGAATGTGGGGGAACTCTTGGGGTTAGTTAGTGGTAGAAGGTGGTATATGGAGTCATAATAAGAGCAAGGTGTTAAGTTTGAGGCAGCAAATGCACTTTGGACAGTCTTGCCATGCTCAGGAGGAAATACTCTAAAATGCACGCAATGCATTGAATACAGTATTTAGCAATGAGATCAAAGGGTGAGGGAGTGGGGGGGGGGGGCTGAGAAAGATGAGTCTTACCCCAGTAGAGGGCAGTCTCTTGCCGTCAGGGTTCGGGCGCATCGGCAGGGAGCTGTAGAGCCTTACCCCTCGATCTGGAGCACCATATCTGCTCTGAATGGGCAGAAAGAGAGAGATTTTTGAGCATTTTTCTTAATTCTGTATGGAGAAAAACCCAACACAGCAATAAAAACTGCATTAGCAAGACCTAAATTGTGCATTTCATGAGCCCAAAACTGCTCAAGTTTCAAAATCACTTCAGTTTCATTCTCTCATCAAGAAAGCAGGAATGTTACAATAAAGTCACTTTAAATGTTTTTGTGGTCCATGCAGAGTTTACCAATAGTTCTATAAGTTACAAAGCATGCATATGGGCTGCCACATGAAATCACATCAACTCATGGTGATGTACCACACATAATAACTGCATACGATTGGCTCATGCAGCGGCACTAATGGCACTAAGCTGTTGTGTTTGGTGGCCAGGGTTCCTGTGCGCGGCTCCACTCTACAGACTCCATCTTTCTATACATTGCAGAGCCGGTAATTAGAGCGGAGTGGCTTCTAAACCAGCCAGCTCCTCCCTGCACTTCTACATGTGGCTTTCAGCTGGAAAGCACAACCTAAAGAACTGGGGCAAAAAGCCCTCAGCGGTTGGGAAGCTAATGATTGGGAAAAGGTGGTCCCTGCCAGGGAAAGACGTTGTAGCTCAGTGGGGTTGACACCGTGGCACACAGCCACAGCATGAGTAACTACCAGGATTCACTTCAAATCTCACCGTCTTTATCGCACTCTTTGTCTTTATCTCTCTCCTCGCTTCCCTCTCAGCTATAAGTGCCCCGCCACACCTCTGTGAGTGCTTGATATTCTGTTGTTCTTGCATGATCGTCGCTCTTTGCCTCTTTTCAGCTGTTGCCATGTATTTCAGAAACCAGACATGCAGAGCGCCATCCCATCGTATGAGTCCTAATTGATAAAGGGAGCGGAGCTGCAATTTTTGCTCAGCTGTTTGCTTCTGTTGTAACCAGTCGTTGAAATAAAAACTGTAGCTAATGATTTGGAAGCTTCCTTCTCATGCATAAGAGAATAAAACATATTTGGAAATGACTATATTTTCTGTTTGCTTTGCCAAACTTGATCAAAACAGTCTGCTAATGTGGCTAGAATGCAGTTTTCTATGGGAGAAAAAACTGTGCAGCAATTAAGAACAAATACTACATTATCTCTTATAATGTAAGAGTTGTTTCCTTCTCAGCACTCTTTTTGTTACTGGACACCCCTCCCATCCCCCCCGCCACCCAAAATAAAAATAAAAAAAAAAGATTCGATCACACATGTAGAAACATATCGAAGTGGGAGCGCTTCACACTGCAGTGTTTAACTCTAACAACTGACTGAGAAAACATTTTTTTTAACTGCCTCTGACTTTCACTTCTGGCCAAACACACATCCAACACGCAGACGATAACAGCGGGTTATGCTTTTTCAGTGGAATAGCATAAACGCACCTCTGCAGACTGCAAGTATGGGTCAAAATAGAGACTGATTACCACAGAGCAAAACCCACACATGCAAAGGATTGTGTAACACACCATGGATGAAACACGACTGAGAAATGGCAGCTTCGATGAGCTTGATTTATACAATACGAGCACCATTTTCTTTTGTTTTTGCTTCCCCCCCCTCAGTGTTTTGTGTGTGTTAGCAGCACGCTGATCTGACGGCGTGTCACAGACGTTACACAGTGCAGCCCCACATGACTTTTTGCTGTGTGAGGTTTTGATTTCCTGTTCTTATAATGAAACATAAAAATAGACGAGGCGATAACAGGGTACAACTTGTCAATATAGTTTGCATAATGGTGACACGGCATTATTAAAGACAACACTGCACTTCCTTCGCAGCTCATAGTGTAAAAGCGAGTAAATGGATGATCTTCTCATAATTATCAAAAAATCTGACTGGAACATAACCAGTCTTTTAAAACATGATTCTGATTAGACGTATCTGTGCTGGGTGTTAAATACATCTAGTCTGACAATTCTTTTTGTGTCGGCCTTGCAGACAAGGAGCAGCTGTAAACTAAACCATGGTATTTTTTTTTCTTCTTTAGAAGCTGGTTAGGTAGCTTGCTAGAATCGCAGCTAAATGAAAGCCTCGCAGAATACAGTAGCTGCTTAAACCAGCGAAGGAGCCACAGTAAGTGAATGTTTGATATTTCTCCAGTGTGCCAGGCTAATCTGGCCCTGTGGCATGCCATTATGCGGCTAATAACAGCTGTCTGCGGCCTGGAGGGGACACAAGCAGGCCTGGTTGTGTTAACTGGTCCTGACAGACTCATTAGGAGTACTGGCACCCAGAACAGCAACAGCCAAACTCCTCACATTTCTTCGCTGGCTCACAACAGTTTGCAAGTGCGAGAACCATTGTTTGCTACACTTGTTCTCTGACACATTTCTTTTGTTTTTCAGTCCTCACATCAGATGAGCTCGCCCCGTTTCACTTTTTGGCTGGCTTTGGCTTTCTGTGATGTTTCTACCAAACCAGGTTGTTCCAAGCCTTTTGTGATACTGACTAGATATCACGCTGAGTTTAACCTCTCTCCTTTTCCCTTAATCTTGCATAACCACACTAGTTCAAACCAAAACGGAGCAGAAAGGAGAGTTCATTGGGTTGTAGTCATCTGAAAGAGCAGCTGGTATAAATAATAAATACACACACATATAAATACCTGCTCACAATTTCTGACTATACAGTATAGTAGCTTTGGTGAACTGTGACAGGAAGACACAGCACCAGGCCAGGAAGAGGCTGGCATCCTCTGAACTTTTTGTTAGCAAGTGTGTCTGGGCCTGTTTGAAATTAAGAGGGACTTCCCCAAGCAGACAGCAGAAGCAAAACACAGTTCCACCGTCCAACAGAGCCAAGCAGACCGGTGCAAGCAGAGCAGGAAGACAATAAGCACAAAGAACCAAAAAGAGTCAGCTGGAGAGCCATTAACAACGGCAGAAATGATATACAGTGAAAGTACATTCTCACTCAACTCCAACAATGCAACAGGCTTTAATGTCTTCAGAAGACATTTACATTACACTGATGATTATAATGCTTGCACTGCTTCCAAACGACAAGAAGAAGAAGAAGAAGAAGTGTGTCAGACAAGCTTAATTGGGATGCAACAAATAATTGGGACTAATATGAATATTTTTCAAGAAATTCTTTAATCAGGGTTAAATGATTCATCGCTAGGATCATATTTGGGACATTGAGATCAGGTCCTCACTGATTGATACAAGCATGTGAGGTGATGAGACAAAAGAACTGCAGAAAAATCTGTTTAACTTTTAACAGTTAATATGTAATCATACAGTTAGTAGTTTATTGCTGGTACTAACAACTTTATTACTACAATGGGATCTAATGTGTCTTTATTCGATGAAGTCAACATATGCTACGTTTTTGTGCAAACACACGCAGCAAAATAATTGTGAGGAAAAAAATGGCTAACATGATTTTATGAGATTTTAATACTGTTAGTATCCAACACAATCCAGGATCTTAGGCTCTGCTCTGTAATAAACATTAATTATCTTAACAGTATATTTTCTACAAATCAGCAGCTCGCTACAGGCACAGCAGACGCTGTGATACGTTTTCTCATTAGATGTAAATGTTGGCTCTCTCTTTTTATAGGTTGGGCTGTTAGGGCACTGTAAAGCCAAGGGGCGCAGCTGTGGGGGTATAGTTACCTGCTGTAATGTTAGCTGTTGCATGTTATATTATTTATGCAGATCTGGACTTAATGGAACACATGTGCCGTCTCAAACCGACATTCTTACAAGATTAGCTGAAATGCTGCACACATCAAACTTCAGTGACGAGAGGAATGCAAGGCCTAGACAGGCTTATATAGGAAACACTATCACTCATCTATAGTATACAGTGTTCTCAATGCATGCACACATAATGTGTATTTATATATCAAGAGGGGGACAGCGGCACATCCTGTCTCAGGGGTACACAGGAAAAATGCTTGCATACAGATGTGGAATAATTTTATTGCAAATAACCATTCGGTCTTTGTTGTCTCAATGTTGTCTCCTCTTAAAGTTAATTCTGATATTGTCTTGATAAAACAAATGAACTATGCTGCACAAACATAATATCAGTCAATTTTCTAGCTGTGGTGGTCTAACAGTCACTAACAGACTATGAATCACTTTTTCAGTGGTTTACATAGACTTTAGTCTGAAACAAACACAGCTGCACGCTGCAGCGTTGGCTTGCATATTGCACTGGGATGAATCACTTTCCTTTATACATTTTGCAATGAATGTGATATAAATCTAATCTGACAAGAGTTGAAACATGATATTCTAACTGCTTCACATCTGTAATTTTCACACTTTGCTTTGACATTATCTAACAGTAAAATCTGAAAATTGGTCAAGGTTTCGAGGCTGTGTTTGTACTTTTATCCTACTAGAATTTCATGGCCTCCACCTTCGATTTATTTGAAACACCTCATTTTCATGTTACACTTCTTTGCACGCGCTTGTAAGAGATTAACTCACATCTTTTGATGTTAATTTATCCGCAGTATCTCTGCTGCCATCTGTGAGTTTGTATCTATAGACCTCAAAGACATTAAGCGTTGTTTTTTTTCCAAAGGGAGTCACATTTAAAAACTATACCATATCAAAGAAATCTGCATTCATATGTGCCAGACACACAAGAAAAGAGGTTTCTGACCTTTTTGTTGAGTGTCACTTTATTAATAAATCTGTTGCATTGCATTCAACTGTGCAGAGAAAGCTACATGTCTCTTTGGGTAAAAAAGATGCAAACTACCGTCAGACCGTACAGCTTGACCATAACTATGATGTGAAGCAAGAGGCTACCCTTCTTCAAACCACTAGTGACACACAAACTACCCATTATCCTGCTCGGAATAACCAAGCAGCACCAGGCTTTCTGTCTGTTGACTCAGCATGCCAACACATCAGTTTGCATTTACAAATAAGGACAAGCATGCAACACTAAACCAACTCATTATGTGACAATCATTTAAGGTCAAATTTCATTTCAACACACGGTTGAAATCCAAGTTGCCTTTGCGTTATATCCTCCCGCTTCTCTTATCCTTTTCTGTTTGCTTGTAATTTCTGATCCTCTGTACTGCCTCCACCCTTCCTCCTGTTGTTGTATCTTGTGTTTACATTTCTCCAATAGGTTCAGTTCCATTAGTCAACACAGATCACAGTTTACACTGGGGCACAATAAATCAGGCGGAGGCACTGGAGATACTCCACATGTTCGTCTATATCGGGATCTCTTTCTGTTTTTTTTCATCCTCTTTGTTATGTGACACTTACTCATTTATACATCAGTTTCCACTCAGTCTGTGCATTTTATTAACCGATCACACCACATGTATTAAACTGTTAAGGAAGGCTGAAAAAACTTGTGTGAAAGTGATGAGGAAAGGAATGAATTTGACTTCCTCTTTGTGCTCTTTTCTTAAACTCTATGATAGAGTGGCACTCTTATTTCCCTTCTGCAGTTTCTTCTATTTCTTTCGGACTTGATGTTGTGTCTCAGGTCACAGAAAACTGATAGAAAATAGATTCTGTATCTGTGTAACAACAGTGTAGAGCTTTGCAGCATGTTTTCAGGAGTAATAGGGAATTCGACAGCAGTTTCTTAAATCGTGCCGAAGCTTAGATTCAACATTCAGACCACTGTGTGGATTAGAGGGTAGATTAAAACTCGCTTTTTTTTACAATAAATAATAGAATAGCAGTTATAGACGTTAACAAAGACTGTAGTTTCAGTCAGAGATTGGTGAATGGGCGGAGGGGGGGCCATGCAATCAAAAAGTGATCAAAATCAAAGTGGAAAAATTAAAAAATAGCTTGATTTCAAATCAAAGTAGAATAATAAGGCTTCCTGAACATTAGAGTAAAGCTGAACATTGTGTGAGATGAGGCAACATTAATGAATTATGCCTCTTATTTGTATCAAAGACAGTTTCAAAATGCCCCAAAAGACCTTTTTAACCACACAGCCTTTGGCAAGGATATCTGAATGCACTGGAATAACTCCTGATGGCAGAAATTTGCTTGCTCTCTTTTTATTCACCATCTCTATCACACCCATACACACACCTGCCCTTTGCATCACATTTGACACAAAAACAAGGAAGATGGAGGGCATTAATAAAGTGCAGGCGGTGCCCTTGCTCTTTCCAACATGCAGACGAGGAAAAACACTTCATTTTCTTTTAACTTGCTTTCTGTTAAAATCTCTCGTCTTCATAATTCTGTTTACCAAAGACAAAACAACCCACCATTACAACAGTGCATCTTACTACTGATAGCTGACAAGCAGAGGCAGCACCTCTGCTGCGCTCTGGCCACAAGTAGTCTGCTACATGCATAAAACAGATGGCTGGGAGAAGCTTTTGCTAATACAAAAACAGGGGATTTTCTTTTTTTCTTCTTCATGAGCTGCACACGCAAGGGCAAAGATTACGTTAATACAAGCTGGACTGAATGATGTCTTAACAATATTCCAGTTGTATCAGTCTTCTGGTTTAAATAAAAAAAACTTGGGGTGTCAAAATGAACGCAGTTATTGTAGATTAGTTTTCAGAATTAATGTGTTTTATTGTCTAACATATGTGCATGCCACACTGGTCCCCCACTCCTTACCAGTTGGTGGCAGTAATGTGCCAAATGTTTACATTTTGTAATGCCTTTAATTTGCAGCTGCAGCTATACTAGGATTAATCAGATTAAACATTTGGATTGTTTGACAGCCCTAAATAAAATATGTGGTGTCCAAAATAATATTGTGCTATGTGCTAAAAACATGTCATCTCAGCAATGCTGGAAATATCTAAACTGTGAATTCATAATTTTTTGTTCATGAACTTTTGCTTAGAAAAAATCAAAACATACAGAATATTTACATATTTTTTGTGATGAAAGTAAAAAAATCTATGGTCTCAAACTGGTTAAGACCAAACGCTTGCATATACACCCATTCCACTTTGTAAATAAGGATATACAGTAAAGCCTAAATAAAGTCATACTGTATCCTCTCCCATCATAAGATGACTAATTGGCCAGAGGAGGAATTAGCCAGAGCATGGGCTAACAGCTGTTCAACAGGCTGAGTCTGTAAGCCCAGTCCCAGCAGCTTGCTGCTAGCATTTGTTCATTCGGACTTGGAGTGGTTGATAGTTTCTGCTAACTCAGTGGCAAACTTGATTTGAGACATGCATGGTCAGATGATCCTTGCATATGAGCCATCCATGTTGTAGCCATAGCATACCAAACCCTTCCCTACTCTTTATCTATTCTTTGTCCAGCAGAGACACTGGAAGCCTAAATACGGCTTTAGCCATTTATGTGACCTACATATCTGGTATCAAGTCATTTAACCCCAAATGATGCAATGAGTAGCTTCTCGTTCGTTTAACGGCATAATGTGGGAAGATGTCCTGTGGTCATGGAAAAGATGTTTATCAGTTTAGGGAGGGCTAAATCGTTGGCATGCATCTAGCAGAGGAAACATCTAAGGAGATGCAGGAACTACTAAAACTGGTTTAAGAACTGTCAAATGCATCAACAAAAACTGGAAGGTTAGTGGGGGACCATTGTTTTAAATGAAGGAACGTGGTTGGGCATTGCCTTGATCTGCAGCAGGTCTGGTATTATTGTAAGACAATGCTAGGATTCATCAAGCTCCAATTGTGAAAGAGTGGCTTGGGGACCATCATTTTCACACATGGACTGGCCACCACATAGTCCAGACATGAACCCCATTGAGAATGCTTGAGATGTGCTGTAGAAGGCTTTCCACAGTAGTAAAACTCTCCCATCATCAATACAAGATCTTTGTATAAAATGAAAGCAACACTGGCCGGAAATAAATCTTGTAACATTGCAGATGCTCATCGAAACAACGCCACAACAACTGCATCGTGTAATCAAAGCTAAAGATGGTCGAACAAAATATTAGCATGTGACTTTATTGAGATGTGACTTTTTTTTGACTAGGCAGTTTACATTACCAGTATCTATGTTATTCCACAATGCTGCATACATGCATCACAGTGAGTTTCCACACAAAAAGGTCAGGATTCGTCCATTTTAGTGTCATTGTGCCTTTTTGAGAATACATGCAAAGGAGAAACCTTTAACCAAAGCAATGATAGCTGATATTCCTTAAGATATTTCTTGCAAAAGCCCAACAAAACATGTAATGGACAAATTAGCATTTTTTTAAATATGATTTTTTTTTGTGGGAGTCCCAAAAAACACCAAAACAGTCTAAGAATATCAAAACTAAGCATTTCTCACAATAGATGCAACTCCTAAACACTGCAGATGTAGCATGAGATGTAGTATCTATGTCATAGATTCTGGTAAAGCAGGTCACCATCCGGAATAATATTTAGAAGCTCAATCATACAAAGAGGAGACAAAACAGGGGTAACGATGAGAGGAAAAACAGTGTGTTGCAAAGTTAGAGCAGAGGAAAGTAAGTGCAAGGAAAGATGCCTGAAAAGAGATGGAGATAGAGAAATAAAAGGACAGAGTTAGTTGAGAGTTGATATGCTGACTACAGGCAGTTGATTTGGTTTCAGAGAGCATTGTTACGGTGCTTTGAATTAATGCCTCCCAAAGAGTCCAATTGTGATTCTTGGGTTGTGCTGACAGAATATTTGACGGCCTAGGGTGAGCTGCTGATCTCAGCTGAAACCTCTGTTCTGAGTGTGTGTGTGTGTGTGTGTGTGTGTGTGTGTGTGTGTGTGTGTGTGTGTGTGTGTGTGCATATGGCTATGTATGCTTCCTACCCAACACATTCACAGACTTCCCCATGTTCAGATAAGTTTGCAATCCAGAAAGTGAAAAAAACACAGTTCACAAATGACTGAACGGAGCATTAAGACATAGATGCAAAAGATTTGGGTATGCAAACAAGCCTCATCTGCAGGTACGATGAGAATATTCACCTAATCAGGATGGAAAAGTTTGACAGTCTTTTTTTTTTTGGTTTGTTTTAGTCAATTTTTAATTTATTTTTTTCATTCTCTCTCTATGTCCTCTTTTCCCTGCAGGAAATATGTTGTCCCTCTGGGCTGCTGAATAAATAAAAAAACACAGACAAGCCTGATGCTTCATTACAGCGATGGGAAGAAAAAGAGACACTCCATCAAAATAAGCCCGCTGCACAGTGCTGCTCCAATCTGACAGCCGCACAACATAAAGAAAAATCATGTGTGGAAAAAGTAATTCACAAACTTGCAGATACTGCGCATACATTAATTGTTTTCATCATGTTATGTCTCAGGGTGCCTGAGCTATTTCCATCACTTGTATTAAATGCTTTTCTGTAACGCTGCTGTGTGATGCAAATTTAATGGAACAAGGGTAGAAATATTTTACATTTTTCAAACGCTTGCAATGCCGGTGAAAGCACTTCTTACTGCTTATTCAAGGTGGAACCGATACACCTATATTACACATCACCATCTTGTTTTAGTGAGTGGTAGAGGAGGTCAAAGAGAAAAAAAAATCAGTGATGCAGTCAAACACAAAGCTCTGACCAACAACACTGTTGTCAGTCAGCTTATTCAGCAAATAATTTGCAAGCACTTAGTGGTACATCACCATGCTACCTCTGTTCGTCCTTTTGAACAAGGAACAGTGGATTAACTCTGATGCCTGTTTGCACTTAAACATCACAACTGCAGTGTAAATGATTTATGTAATTCATCCATTATAGAAACATGTAATAATGGGGACGTTGCAGTATTCAGGGTTTTAAAGTTTAGTCTTTCATTCTTAGAAGAACACAAGTTCGCTGCATAGACACATACTGTATTTTTCTGAGCCTGTGTGCTATGCCTATGCTGCATGACCCCATCAAATGTGACAGCATGTGACTGATTCTTTTAAAAGATTGACACTGCTGAACCTGTGGTTAGAGATGTGGTGGCAGACTAACTTCCAGGGGTTCTTAGTTGTCTGTGTTACAGTTTAGAGACTAAAACTGGCAAACAAACAAAAAAAAAGAAAGAAAGAAAAAAGTTAGTTCAAAACTGTAATACATTTTATATCAATATGCATGTTAAAAGTCCCAGGCTTGCTCAGGGCTGTTGACCAGAAATTTTAAATAGTCAAATTGTCAGAAGCACTCCCCACAAGACTGTATGCTTGTTGTCATAGTTCACGTTTCAAGACAGTCCCATACAGATGTATGACATGTAGTTTATTTGCATGTGTATGGTGGCTTTCTATTAGTCATTCTTAAACTGCTGAGCTTGGTAATAATTCCTTTAAATGTAACACCTAAGACACCGCAGACAAAATTAGTGGAAGATCTATCAAAAAGGCAGTCCCAGCGCTTAACTCAAAAAAAGGAAAAAGAAAAATGCTTTTCTGTGTTTCATAAAGGCGTAAAATAACATAATTCTTAGTTGCAGTCCTAGTTCAAAAGCAGTGTCATTGTCATGTTAAACAGACAACTACAATAAAGCCTTGACCCTGAAACACATTAAGGTGATCTTGAAACTTGACTTTGGCCAAGAAGAGGAAATTTGTACTGAATAATATATGTATGCAAAATGTTTCAGATTTTGATTTTAGATATGCAGCACATTCTGTATGACTCGCTACACGGTATGACACCACTGTGATGACATAAGTGGCAAATAAGTCAATGGCAGATATTTATAGGTACCCTTCCTTTCTGTTTCAAGGAAACTATTCTATAGATAATTCAACAACTCTGCTCGCTTGCGGTGTGACACAAAGACTAAACGTGGTTGGGCATTTATATCTTAACAGGTTTCTTAAAATACTTTTTCATAGTTTTTCCATAGTTTACTTCAAAGTCATGCATGTTTTCAAAAATCTGGCCAGGGGTCTGACTGTGCTGTCGATAAAGGTCTTTTTGAAAATGGAAATCCACAGATGCCAGCGTTTAATTAAAACGAACTGGGTGAGGAGAAAAAAAACAAGGTGGTGGGATACTCACAGCCAACTGAAGAGTATTCACTCTAAGGCAGGTGTTGATTTCATGGATGGATACTTCTCCTTTTCCAGCCATCTCTCCTATTCTTCTACCTCTCACTTTACCTCTGCTATCCATTTACAACACCTCTCTACCTTCCTGTCTCTCTCTGTCTTTACATCTTTTCTCTCCATCTTGAGTGCCGTGCCTCACCCTAATTAGAAATTCCCCCTCCGACCAACTGAAATTGAATTGCCTGTCATTTGCATAATGATAGCTCACCGGGCTGACGGCCGATTTGCCATGAGATGAAATGTAGCAATCACTTAAGAGAGTGACCACGAGGGAATATGGGTAAGCGAGTGCATAAGGAGGAAAAGAAGAGTGAGAATGTAGGGTTGAAATGGGATCGCAAAGACAGAGCGAAACTAAGGAGAGAAAGAAGGGTCCGAATCCGACAGATATTTAGGTTATTGTCTCATCCTGCAATCTTGCTGGAGGGAAGGCTGTGTCCTCAATATGACGGTAACTGGACACAGCAAGGACGCATGAGGACACTTATGCAGAGAGAAAACATTAAGACTATGAATTATCACAAACCATGAGTGAAACAAAGCTAAGTTTCTGTCAGGGGGCAGCAGATATTGTGTATCCTAGGAAAATTTACAACTACATAGGAAGGAGTCCTCCTCTTTTTTTCAGCATCTTCAGTTTTGAGGAAACATGTTTTTTTTCTTTATCTCAAAAGAAACAGGAATAAAGTCCTCCAGATAAGAAACATTGATTAGTGTCATCCAGAGTTATAATTTTACTCCCTTAACAGGAAAAAAATGCTTGGAGGGGAATAATGAGTCGATGGCCTGGATTGTTAACTAAGATTTAAACTGTGCACTATTTTTAGTTTCTTGAGTAGATGCTAGGCAAGTTCTGACGCTGTTACTGTATAAGTATAGCATCGGGAACTCCTGAGACACCCACAGTTTACAAGAAGTGGCCACATTGTCAACCCTGAAGTTGTCAGTGAACGCCCAACCAGTTGAACCAGTGCCTCGCCGTGTACAAATTACTGTAATCAATGATATGATAATCACCTTGTTGTCTCCCCTCCTCCAAGCCATCAATCACGCGTTCCACTGTTGGCCTGAAAATTTGATTTTTAAAATATCCTGATAAATCTTGTGTCGGTGATGTCACGTAACTACAGGCAAATCAAATAAAGCAGCGTGATCAGTGTGGTAAAGTGACAGTGAAGAAGCACAGGGTCGAGGCTAATGCACACACAGCAGGTTAAAGCTTCAACACTGAGACAAAGTTGCCACCGAGGCTCCTTTTTATATATATATATATATATATATATATATATATATATGTATATATAATTTGCTTATTCATGGGAGTGTGTGGGCTGAGGCGAGGGCTGTAGAGGTCATATTTGTTTCTAATAGTTAGAATGATCAGGTTGGAAGCTCTGCCATAAGTCTGATAAGGCCACTGTTTATTGTCTAACTTCCACTCTCTAACCTGACGAGCTACACATTTACACACACGGTACTTTCCACTCCTTAGCCATTACCTCAACTCATTGTGTGTGTGTGTGTGTGTGCGTGTGTGTGTGTGTGCATGAACATGAATATGTATTCGCGTGACAGAGCCCTTATGTGTTTATGTGATCTTTGCTTTCCATCGCAGCTTTCAGTCTAATCAAAATGCTGTCAATGTTAAAATAACTGGTAACTCATCGAAAAGCACGCAGAAATGCACACACACACACACA
>JBBDHI010000003.1:15287844-15298990 GCA_037177115.1 Craterocephalus stercusmuscarum
GCCTTTATTAGGAGCTTGCTCACTGTCTTTCTTTGCCAGATCGTCTTGTCGTTTATCCCGAGCGTTCCAGCAGTTTTCCCTTGTGATCAGATCTTCTTGCGTAGGACCCCATAGCTTGTCTTGCCGGTTCCTGAGTTTTGCCTGACCCTCCTTTTGGATACCTTCGCACTGTTACGGACTGATTACCTGTTGCCGACCATCGCATTAAAGACCTGTTTAATCTCCATTCTGTGTCTGCGTTTGAGTCCATTACCTGAGCCGTTCTTGACAATAACACTAGCGCTCTGGCACCGGACATGCGAGCGTGTTCCCCTGTCAGGACCAGGCGGCGACACAAATGAACTTGTAGTTTCTTTTATTGATTTTGGGACTAACACTGAAAAAGCATCCAAAGAGGCTCAGATTATTTGACAGGACGCATACAAGCAAATCTATTATAACTCCATGCCAGGCCGGTTTAGGAGGCTCTGCTCAGCTCTAACAATTTGCAGATCAGCCAAAAGTGGGTCCAAGGCAGCTAGATTTTTAAAATACTGGACCAAACCAACCAACAGCTTCTATTTAGAGAGCTGAATCTATCTGCAAGTTCCTTTGGCTCTTTCAAAATATAAATTTCAAGGTATTTCCACACTGCTGCAACCAATTGGAAATTGCTATTATTATACAGCCAAAAATATTTTAAAGAGAATCCACAAAACAAAACTTACGTGAAAGTACACAGTGTAATTTCCAAAAAGCTGAAAACATTCATCTTCTTCTTTTGTGGCTCTGTGGTCATTTCAAGAAGTAGAAAACCGCTTCATACTTAATATTTATTCCCCCCCAAAAATTCCGCAAACATCAAATATACCATTGATCTTAACAAACTAAAAGAAAAGGAAGCGATACAGTTTGGTTCCTCATTAGTCATTAGAGGTTTAAGGTTGTAATAAACTGCAAAATGTAAACTTTGCTGTTTTCTAAATCAGAGTAATGCATTCACTGTGGACTGGCAACATTTGCTTTACATTACAAATTACAATGCTTGGCAACATCTGTTATATGTTCCAGTGCAGGATGGTTACTGTGGAAGGAAACAGTGTAAGTTTTAAAGCTCCACACACCCTATATGGCGTCCTGTACAGTTTAATACACAGAGGGGGGAGCAACAACTGGGTTTTACATGTGACTATATATAAACATTATTACAAAGTCTGTCCCAGCACCATGGTCCTGCGGTTTCTGATATGGTAAAGCCAGTGAAATGGCAGAGAAGCCAATCTACAGTTTATAACTCAACCACACATCAATAATAGAAAAAAACAGATTACAGTAAATCCATGGTTCAAAAGCTGCATACCTTTGAAATGTCAAAGGGGAAACCACAACGGATAACTCATCTCAAAACTCATTTCAACTGCACAATGCAAGCTGTATTACAAATATTCAACAGCCTACTGTTCCCTCCAGGTATTTTTCAGCAAAACACTCTATACATTTTCATTTGAGATGAGAAGAAAGAAATGTATTTTTCCCTGGCAAGCAGCCAAACCAAGTTAATTACATTCCAAATCTCCACTCAGCAACCCGGCTCATGTTGTATTTCTCAAACTTCAACAGCCTCCTTGACTTTCTCTGAGTAATTGGAATCTTCCACTCTTCCACCCTTGTCATTATGCAGAGCAGCAGTAAGCACGACAAACCAAACTAAAAGGAACAAGGAGATCTGGCACCCGCAATGAGCCTTTGTCGGAAGTTTGTAACCTCATCAGTACATTGTGATACACATTTTCTAAAGTCAGTTAAATGAACATTAGGTAGTGTACACCTGCGAGGAACTAATGCCTTTCTCCTGCCATAAAGCTGCTGCTCATCCGTAACTAATGTCAGAAACATTTTGTTAAAATCAGATGAGAGGTTGCCACTTTCCACAAGAAATGCATTGCTTGAAAAACTGAACTGAACATTAAGCAAAAAAAAAACACATTAATAATGTGTTTTCTATTTTAAGATATAACCCACAGTTTTTGCTTTCCATTTCCATCACCACATTTCTGTAGTTACATGTCCAATTAATATTCCAAGCCATGGTAGAACATCAAAAGATGCATTATAAAGCTTGCTTGCAAATCCTTTAAAGTCTCTCAAGATTTTGTCCTCTCTCTTTTTTTTTGTTTTTTTTTTCTTACAGCATAGATAAACTATAATCTCAGAGGTGTCCTCCCATTTACCCAGCAAGTAACTATGGGATGACAGGAAAATAAATCATCCATCCAAACGGGTAGAATATGTGAAGGTCTGTGTACACTACAATCCAGGAAAGGTCTTCAAGTAATGAAATTTCCCTGGAAGGTATCAGCCATATGATGCCGTGTTTGCCTCAGGAAGTCCTAATAACTGTTGATCTTCCAAGTCCTGAACACACACAAATACACACATACACACACACACGCACACCCCCTAAAAAAGGAAATATCTGTCTGGATTGAGAAATGATTAAATAAAACAAATACATGTAAACGGTTTTAAATATACATAATTATACCTCTGTTTATGTACTTTTCCTCACATCTCTCTCCATCGTTCTCTTTCTCTGTCCCTGAGTCGGAGTGCCCTGCCACATGCCGATGCCTTTGTGTGAAAGATTAAGTGAAACCAGGAGCGCCAGCAATGCTGTGTTTGCAGAGCGAACACACTCAAATTCAGCTGCACCCACATACCCACATACTGAGGCCTAAAAGACAGCTACTGTAGCAAAATGTTGGAGAATGAGATCCAGATAACTAAAAAAGAAACACAAAGGTGAAATTAAAGCAGGTTTTGCAATGATATACAAAAAGAAACAAAATGCAATTTAATTCCCATTTTGGTTCAGGGCATTTTAAGATTGACTGTTATTATTATACCTGTCACTGGAAGAAGAAAAAAAAACTGACTACGAATGCACAGAGAATCAAATTCCTGGGAAGTAAAATGTGGCTACAATGAAAATATTATGAACAAAGCCCAAAAGTGCCAGAGGTGGTTTACAAGACTAAGGCAGAGAGGGGCCTGAGGGGACTGTGGCTTTGTAGTGATAGGGAGGGGGCTCACTCACACACATTCACACACACGCACACACTTGGCTCAGAGAGGCACAGACGCAAACGGCACATGGCAGAGGACCAATCCTTGGTGGCCTCACCAGCTAACTTACTTCCTGTGCAACCCTGAAGTAACTCAGTCACGATCTATTGATAAGAAAAACATCTGTTCCAAAGGCCAAGCGGGCTCGGTTTTCTTTTCGATCGGAGCAACTTCTACACATCTTAACCCAAAATCTTTTCAATATGATAACTATAATTACATAATCGATCGCAGGGTTCGCTGCTTAACATTCAAACTATAAAGTACAGTAATCTGTGGGTTGGCCTTTTGCTTCATAACAACATGATAACATCTCTGTGGTCTGTGTGTTCACATTGGTGCATGTGTTTATTTACACTGCACGAGTGTGGACATTAATGCATCTGCATGCAAGAGTGTGTATGTGTGTGTGTGTGTGTGTCTACCTGCAAGGAAGCGTATATGTTGGAGCGTGTGTGCTTACAAGGCCCGTGATCTTGGAGCGTGGACCTGAACTAGCCGTCTCCAGTTGTGTTTGCACAGGACATGCCTCAGGAAGCTAAGACAACTGCTCATGTTTGCCCAGGCTTGTGAGCCTTTCTTAATACACCCGACAGCTGCATTCTTTGACAGCACAGGCACTGTGTTTATCAGTGTTTTTCTACATGTATCCTATGGAATCGGCGGGATAATGGCATCTCCAACAAAGCTTTTTCCTAAGGGGGCATCCATCAGGAGCGTGGAGATTTCAACACGAACAATAAATCCTATGTAACGCTGCAACTCTTCAAAGTTCTCCATTGTTCTTAAACAATTTACAACATTTCTCCACCTGCATCAGTTTTCTTTGATCTTATACTAAAACCGTGAACGCAACGAGTGCTGAGTCATATGATGCCTAACAGACTCAGCAGAAGTTAAAACGTGCATTAACCCTTTGGGTCATGCAACACAAGTTTGTTTGTTTGTTTTTTTTTTAAATTGCACAATAAACTCTTTTCCTTTACTTTGCTCACTTAGCTTATAATGACAAAAGTCATCACAGTTTTAAACACCATTCCCAAGAAATAAAAAAAAGGAACAGAAAAAAAAAACAGCTGGATAAACCGTGGGCTTTTTTTGGAGTGTTAAATATGAAAGTGAAAGATGATGAGCTCCGTCTGTGCTTATTTGAAATGTTGATATAGCTCTCTCGTGCAATGGTTACGCTAATTTATGTAGCAAAGCCTGCTTTTCGCAAAGCTGCCAAAGCCAATAACGGCGCTCATGATCTCCAGCATCTACAACAATCACTTTGTGCTCTATTTGTTCATGAATGACATGAAGCAATTAGCCTAATGAAGATCAGCTTGCTTGCTGGGGGAATTGCAGCTTTCCTGCACAATGTTTTTGTTTTGTTTTAGTTTTTTTTTTTTTTGTCTCCACATTGGCATGCTGAAGTCTTAATCATAAAACAATGGGGGAAACAAAATGTACATGTAATGATTAGGAAGATGCAGTTCACAGCTGGGATCCTAAAACTGTTGTAAACTTTCAACAAAAAAAGAAAGAAGGAAAAAAAAAAGAAAGACTGAAGTGCGCACTTCCTGACCTACAGACAAAACCACATGCATGTGGATACAGCTAAATGTCACCAACGACAATAAGTTTGGTTGTTGCCCCTGGTAACCCAAAGACATAAAGTCGCATAACAGAAGGTCACAGCACTTTGAACGTTGATATTGACTATTGACGTCTTGCAATGAAGCCATTAATGCAACAACTTCTTAATACACGCTCCAGTCATGAAGCATCTTTACCAACAGTTTTTCCAGTGAAGCTAAGCAGGTTTGTTTATTGCCTGTTTGCTTTACAGGAAAAAATAATCAGCTTTCTGTGGACGACAAAGGGAAACATTACTTAGTACAAGAAGCCTTCAGCACAACAAGCAGTCGATCAAAAAGGTTGTACATTTTCGTCTTGAAGTGTTGATGGAAAACATCAGCAAAACATACAGTCGGTATTCTCTTTTCATCCGCAGACAGAGCTCAGAGCAGTGCACAAAAATGGTTAAATAAATCAGATAAAGCAGCTCTCTCGCACACACACACACACACATTCTTTAGTGAAATCCATCAATCAGCATTTCATGCAGTTTGGGTTTGAACCACACCAAATGCACTAAAACAATAAACGTCTGTCTTTCAAGTTGCTATCTGGACTGGAACACATCTGGTGGCAAGGCTCATTTTAGTTTCCACGTCGCTGAATGACATTACAGACTCAATGGCAGCCTGAAAAATAAAGTACCCCCAAAAATCTCTTTACATTCTCCCTCCATCTTCAGCCCCTTAATGCACAAACCAAATCTACTTCCCTCCCCCTAACTAACCACCTAACCCCTCAAACGTCAACACCCCACACACACACGCCACCACCACCACCACCCCCCCACCCTACCCAAAACAACCAATCGAGTGAATATAAAACAGCACGAGGAAACAGGGCTGTAGAAAGGAGGTGGTAGAAGGGGAGGGGGGTTGTACAGAGAGACAGCCAGTCAAGGTGACTGCTACTGAGGAACCAGTGGCCTCCTGAGGTGGAGACAGTTTTAAAAGCCTCTGCAGGACTAGACTCGACTTCACACAACTCGCAAGTGTATGAAACACACGCAGCCTCCAGCTGAGCAGCCACGAGTCAGGCCCAACTGTAGTATCTGGGCTTCAAGGAGCTGTGACGATAATTAGGGTTAATGTGATTTAATGAGGGGCACGAGCTGGGGGCGGGCGCTTGGAATCGCAATCAATGTCAACTTTGGAATTAGTCTGACACCTTGTGATGTTGCACAGTGGCGTATCCTCGGCCATTTGTGTCAATAGGACCCACAGGCCTGCTATCAGTCTTATTCTGAAAGCGGTTAGGTGATTTTTCGTAATAAACCTGTCAGATTATGGTGTGATAACAGCACGGGCATTCTCCGGACTGCAACAGTTCATGGCAAAAGTGCAGTCGGAAGAGTTTTTAAAAAGTGCACCATCACGATTCATTTCTTAGTAGTTAACACAATCAGTCATTGACATAAATAGCCTGTTTCCATAGACTTTTGTGATTAAGTAGAAAACCAGGCAGGATAGGATAAACTACAGAATCTATTTTCAGCCATTCATGACTTATGACCCTCTTAACACCTCTAGTAGCTCTGAGTCATGTCTGGTCTAGATTATAAAGTGCAGACCAAATTGATGGGACTGCAGCAGACTCTGGTTTGTCACCTTCTCTGTCCGGCAGGTTTAACTTTAAGCCTATAGATGTAAATCACTGTTATGAAAAGCTGCATTACTGTCTAAAAAGGGTAACTGGTCTGAAAACATCCCATGGAACCCTACATTGGTGCAGCAATAAAACAAGAACTAAAGCATCGCTGATGTGGCGGCGCTGAGGCTTTTTTCAGTGCTGTAACAAAACAAGAACATAGCTGCATAAACATGAACGCATTACAAAGAGGGTCAAGTTTTGCATGGTTTTAACTTCTCCATCCAGCATGGCCTGAAAATATGGCCCACAAAGTAAATCTCCTTGAGTCTAACTTGTGTTTAAAAATAAGGATTGAAAAAAAAAAATCCTCATAAATAGTCCACTTTCCTTCTGCCGTAATGGATCGTGTGCACCCAGCACAATATGAGCCCCAGTGCTCCAAAGAATAGCACTGTAGCTACTTATCATTAACTCAAAGACACAATCAGCCCCAGGCGCTCCAGCTTCCCTGCATAACCTTTTGACATTGCTGCTGGGAAGGTAAATGAGAGAAGAAGTTTGACACAGAGAGGGGGAGAAGTGCACAGACAGAGAGATTTGACTATTAAAAGTGCCAGGAAGTGGGTAGACCAGGGAAAAAAAGCAGACAGAGTAATGTTTTTTTTTTTAACAAAAATACAAGAAAAAAAAAAAAACAGTGTCCACTTCATTACTTTATTCCATGTTATTTGTTCGGAGTTAACCGCCCGAAACTGGGTAAGAACAATAAACTCACCACTCTAAGAGTTCCCTGTTCCAGCAACTTAGACTGCCTTTGGTTTACATTTAAGGCATGCACGGGTTAACATTTTCCCAGGGTTGGGATATTGCAACCTGGACTGACCAGTCAGCAGAATGTTATGAATGGGCACAATGAAAACCCCAAGTCCATGCTGTCAACCCAAGAATGCTTGCCCCCATGTAATTAACTTCTCTCTGTGTACAAAACGAGGTACAACTGAAATAACTCCTGTTTTTTTGTTTTTTTTTCTGTTTCTATTATGGTCATGTTTCAAAGAGGGAAAAAAAGAGAAAAAAAAATCACATTCTGAGAATTCAACATGGACTTTTTTTTTTTCTGCCGGTCCGCACTTTGAAGTATCCCGTGACTAATACAGTGATTTGGATAGTATTTGAAAAGGAACGAACCACTTGTGAAGGGGTGGTACGTGTTCTGCAAAAACTGGCCTCATTGCTCTTTGAGTGGAACGACGTCAGCTGCTTGTTACTCGCACTCACACTAATGCACAATAAGGCATGAAAGAGTGAAATGTGGAAAAACCTGCATCAGGGTATAGCTGAGAGTTATCTTGTTAAAACAGACTTCATAGGCTGCACCTTGAGGTTTCGACAGCAATTATGTATGCGCCGCACACAAAAGCACAATCCTTCATTAAATGTTTAAGTGTATAAATAGCATGCAGTAAGTTGGAACAGACTGCAACTATGTAAAGAATAACATCTGCAAACCATTGGATTATAAACCTACAAAATAACTACGGTATAATTACATGAGAGGCTCTCTTGGGTACCGTGCAGTTAGAGGAGAGAGGGATAAGGAGAAAGTGGAGCATCTACTGTAATCTGTCCAACTTCATTTCACCGGAGTGATTCTGCCTGGGGGTATGCACAAGTCATAATGCATTTGACAAATAGTCTCCCACTAAAACAGGCATTTGCGAAGAAGTGGCCTTCAGCGCTGGTATACACAGCTGAGTGTACACTAAGCAAACAAGCCTCCCACTCAGTAAAGAAAGATACAGAGAGGCTTCAAAAAGATTAGGAGAAATCTTGAGCGAAAAGTAAAGATGACTCACGGTGATTGTGCAAGCGCAGGACAATGCGAGTTGGATGGAGTTGAGAAGAGGAGCAGAGCCGTGGGGTTCTAACACAAATCGATGCTTCGCTCCTGTGTTTGCCTTTGCCCTGTTCTGAAGTGTGGATGCACAGGTTGTTTTTATCAAGCACTTTGCAATAAGAGGCAGAGAACCCCCCCCCCCCCTTTCTCTCTCTGAGAAATTACATGGTTAGAAAAAAAAAGCAAAAGCGGTGCATGAAGTCAGTTGCAACTCACCACACCTGCCCAACAAGTCATCTGGTGAGAAATAATTACGCAAGTGAAGATGAAAGTTCTCAGTTTTAAATCATTTTAAACAAATGCCACTATGAAGGAGTTAGTGTTGTAATGTGCTCTGTAAAAAAAGCTGTTTCAAATACTGTAAGATGAAGAAGCATAAGCGAAATACAAGGAAGAAATCTACTATACACAAACAAAAACTTAATATTGCAACCTCCATCATGTGAAATATGTTTTAGTGAGGTTAAGGCTTCTCTAGTAAACAAAAGACTGATTGCATTTTGTTGATTTTTAATGTCCAATTCCAAGTAAACTCATGGTTAAATTCAAGCTGCGTTCCTACATTTGCGGTGTTCAATCATGCTGTCAGAATGATCCATATTCCTGCCACACATCAATCAACCATCAGTCTGAATGCAGTCAATCAGCCAGGGCCAGTTTCAGCTTACACATTCTTTACATTCCTCCTTTATTAACCCGTTCGAGTAGAAAACAGAATGAGTACAGTTCTGGTTTATGCACTCAAAGTAAGCACCACTGTAACAAGGCTTTACAGTCACTCTTATTAATAGATGCAGTATGAGTTTACTAAGCTGTAACAGGAAGCAACAGCTTTTTATATGTGGACTGGTCTCATTTAGAATTTTGCTCACTTCCTATTTGTTGACTTACTGTACTGTGATGTATGATCACACTAGTGGTTTTAACACAAGCTGTACATTTATACAGCTATAAGTGTAAATTATTGTAAATCAACACCTTCCATGAGGCCTCATTGTTTTTTTTTTCATTTTTTGCTTGCTGATACTTATGCCCATGAAAGTATTACACCAGTTACACTGTTTCTGCAATGACTATCAAATGCAGAAAAAACATATATCTTATCTCCTCTGCAAACTTCACTTGGAACCCTTTACTTCTCCAAGAGGTCAACTCCATTCTGCTTCTGAAATAAGGCTGCCATAAAGATGAACTACGGCCAAGATGTCATATAAAGTTCCTGTAACATTATTCAACATTTATGTGAAGTAGCAGGAGTACAGTACATATAATATGCAATTTTACATCTTAGTCAGAGCTGTTACTTCAGTAATGACAACGTTATATGACTCTGCCCTTGAAATCCAAACCTGTTCTTCTGCAGCCAGGCCGTCTAAATGGTTGCTGAATCATGATAACTTGTATGGTTCATTGTGTTAATATTGTAATACACACAGTTGCATTCACAGGAAACCATGTCCTGTAAGTTTAAATATACACTATACAGCCTACTGTATATGTGGCCTATATGTGTCTCAGAAGCACATACCCACTCTGAATTTGATAGTTTAACCATAAAGACAACTTTGCTGGTGCTACTTGGGATTTTATCATAATAAGGATGAATTCATGCTCCAGCTTAAAGTCTTAAGTTGATATTACAGAAGATTTGGGTTTAAAAAAAATACTGTTGTTGATGTATTCTGATTCTTCACTGTCAGTATGGCAAGAAGGAGTAGTCTGTGCTATAGCTGTACAAAGTCAGGTATCTTGGTCATACAAATGATCTGTTTTAACAATCAAACAAACTTCAGGGCCTGGCTCTTTATCACACAGCTCAGATCATGTTTAAGCATTTACTACCACTCAACACCAAAAATATTTTCATCCACAGAGATGGGGGTCATAATTTGAGGGGAACACCAAATTCAAAATGCACTTGGTAAGAAGCACACAAAATAATTGTCATGTGTCTGTATGTGGGGTTGATCTGTGGAATGGGCTGGGACAGGCACAGGCAATGTCCAAATATACATTCATTTAAATCATCATAAAATAAAATGGTCATTCAGAAGTAAAAATGAGGACTGGTGATTTTGAGTGGTTACATTATTGTTATTACTGTGTTTGTTATTATTATCATTACTATTTCATTATTGAATGCATTATCATTATGGTTATCAAATACCTAAGTATGTTATTGTTCCTATTACTGATAATGACATCATTATTATTAGCATTATTGATCCATAGATCTTTAGATATTATACAAGCTATATTATGAGATGCCAAATGAAGCAGATACAGTAATGGCAAAGGGGTTGGGCTTGAATAGGGACTGGCTTCTTCCCACTCCCTTTGGACAAAGACCTTTTCTTTTATATAATCTTTTTTCCCTGTTTTTAATTTGTCTTTTGATATAATATACATTTTCAATTCAATTCCAATGTGAGGCAGTCTGCAAGTGAGCGCTGTGTGAGTGCATGTGAAGGAGCTGCAAACTGCAGGGTGTACGTGTACATATACAGGTGTCTGTATGAACGGGGGAGATGACCGGTTAAAATTTTGCCCTGTGCAATAATGTTTCCCCTCATCACTAGTAAATGTTAGCTCCCTGCTGGCTTCCCTCCAGGTGCTAATGCAAGCAAATTCATTTGAATGGCTACAGACTAATGCTGTCCTCTAACTCTGCCCAGTGTAGTTATTGATAAATGTTTACACACGTTTTTACTTGACCACAGGAAAAGTGACTTGTAATCTTGGACAACGTCTGTGTGTACTTTTCTTTTCTGAAGATGTCCAAGGTTGTCTCTCTCTGTAAAGCAAAGAGTCAGGATGGGTGTGCACCCTATGGTAAGAGCATAACAATAGGTCTGTTATTCCATATGAATAATTGAGGGAATAGACAATACTTAAAAGCATAGAATTATTATCATTACTATTTTTTATCAT
>JBBDHI010000003.1:15358371-15371020 GCA_037177115.1 Craterocephalus stercusmuscarum
TTTAAAGTCTGTTTGATTAATGCTTGACAAATTGATGTTAAAGACTACACACATAATCCATAACTGGACAAAATTTATGGTTTACCACCATCCAATAAGGGTTTGTGAAGTGTCTGTGTCAAGAATTGTTAAAAGTATCACAAGCTGAGGTATAACAGTCATAAGATTCCACTTAAAGAAAGTCGTATGAGCAGGGGTTATTGAGTCCTGAGTTTGGCCAGGTCTCTCTGTTAGGTTATGTCCAGCCAATCAGGGCGCTTGTGCGGTTTGCAGGTGTGAACGTCCACAACGTCCTCACAGTCTTTACACTCCACAGCACAGCACCACTTGAACTTGCACTCACACTTGGAGACCCGTTTGACGCGCATTGTGTCATAGCCTCGTCCGCAGCACATGACTTCGCAGCCATCTGTACCTCTGGAAGACTTGTTGCACACTCTGCCAGCTGTGCCCAAGGAGCCTGGAAAGACAAGAGAGGAGTGAAAAATCCCTGCGGTCCTGTGAGGAATGTCGACTTCTGACTTTTGCCTTTTACAAGCCAAAATGAAATAGATAAACTTTAGTAAAAGTAATGGAAACACATCTTTATCTGTACGAAACAGATGAAGATCATGAAAACAACAAACAAAAAAACAAAAACAAAAAAAACTTTCTGTGTGATGAATAGACTAATAAACCATTAAGGGCATATAGGAATGACCAATCTCACACATACGCCTCACAGTGACATAAGGAGCCAGTCAAAGGCAGACATAGGGTCAGTCCAACTGATGTTATGTAAAACAACTGACATGAAAACACATGCTAACTGCAACTAACTGAGATGAACAATACTATATACAGTCAACAGTCGTAAGCAAATTTATTTCTACCCTGCCATTAAAGAAGAAAAAGAAATATTTGTAACTGAAGTAAGCTTAAATTGACTAATTTCATGAAAATCGTGACATTTTTTTTTTAAATTGTGGTTTAACAGAAATATTTTTTCAAAAACAAGCAAAAGATATAATAAACTAATATATATTATGTCACTCATACATGAAATTTTGTTGAACAATTCTTTGAGGCGATCACTGCAATCAGGTGTTTTCTGGAACTCTCCATCAGACCTCTGCACCTGTTGGCAGGTATTCTGGTCCACTGCTCATCATCAAATTCTGTCATTGGTCCAACACTGCTTTTCTTTTTTGTTTGTTTTTCATTATTTTTCCAGTCCAATTAACTAAAAAACAATGTCTTCTTTATATTCTTTATTGCTTTTTTCAGTATCCGGTTATTTGAATTGCTATCAAGAATTTTGCCTTTTCTTTAATGGAATAGTATGAATACATTTGTCTATTACTGTATATGTTCATGTTTAGAACAAAGCTATGCTACTTGTTACAAAAATCCTTGATCCTCTTCCTTATAGCGTTAGTATAGTCCTGATGCATTCTGTGGATTATTGTCTCTGCTGCTGTTATGGCAAACACTTTTGCAGGTCGAGCAATGAGCTCATCATAGGACTCAGAGCCAGAGCCAAATGAAAACATAGACTTAAACAAATGCATTTCATAAAAATAGATATATTTTGGACACTGTTTGCACAGCTGTAACATAACTCTAAGTACATTTCTGTGGATAGGAAGTTTTTTGGTTGTTGCTTTTTTTTCAACTAGTGTGTGTGTGTGTGTTTTATTTTTTTTCTTGCATAGTGGTTGGTGTTAGGCTGAGTCTTTTGCATTAGGTTTATCAGTCATTATTTTGCTGTCTCTTACAGCCAGAAATCAGGCAGGAAGAGATGATGCAGCGTCTAGCAGCAGGCAGAGTGATAACGTTTGGTCACCTTTCCACATGCCATCATTCATGTCATTTATCCATTCCTAATCTGTAGAAAAGTGGCTCTTGTAATAATTCTACACGCAGTTACACAAACTTTAGTTATTATGTCTTCTAAGGTCGGCCAAAACCACAATCAGCTCAAGCTAATTGCGTTTTGGACAACTTCAGTGGTTACATACTGTAGATGGCCGGCAGCTAATGCTGGCAGTTGACCAACAGCAGTGGAGATGTTGATGCTGAAAGCTGAGGCCGTGTTTTCCAAACCAAAGTATCACTTTTCCCACACTCTTCAGGAGGGATTAGCCTTCCCAGCTGAGTAGTTTCAGACCCAAACACAATTGCGTCCATGTACTCAGGTGTAAAATATAAGCCTAAGATCAGATGCCAGGTCTAATAACAGTGCATCTCTTAAGTAAAAAGAAAAGGATAAGAGGACATATTTCCTCCCCGGGCTCAGGGAGTGGAGTTTAATACTGACCAAAGGAAGGATTTGAAAAATAAGCCTGCATGTATCCTTAGGCTGTGAATTCCTTTACAATGGAGATTAGCGGCGAGGAGGGTCATGGGCTACCTTTTAACAAGGAAAGACAACCTGCCTTTCGAGTCAACACACCTTCATTGCCCCTAAGTTGTCAAAGTGCAACCAAGCTAACCGCAGGGAGGAGAAGAGGAATCCGTTAAGTTAGTACCTTCATGTTCCCTGCATATGTTATCTTTCCTAACCTATTAACAGTCAGCTCCTTCATGCTCTACTGAAGCCGCTGGATTGGAAGACAAAGACGGAGCCTAACAAGGCAAACTAAACATTAGGAATTAAAGGAGATGTTAAAGGTCAAATGATTGAACTTTAAGCTGTGAAGGAATGCAAACCTTCCCTGGTCGGACTCTCTTAGATGATGTTGAACTTACATACCATCTGTTTACAATATTTGATCATATAATAAGTAAAGCTACACTGAATATTATGCATTTTGTTATCAAATAGAAAAGTAATATTTTTTTTAAAGTAATGGATTGCAAATTGGGTATCTGAAACATGTCATTGCGATATATTGTATTAATTTGTTTATCTTGAAGATTGGGACAATTTATGGACTGCTAATTATCTTGTCATTAAAGCATACAGGCTATACGCAGTAAAACATTTTGTCTAAAGAGGGAAAAAATTAGTTTTTATGAGAATAGAGTGACAAAGACTTTGAATAGAGAGCTCTTACAAATTGTTCATGTTTAAGATAATAAAAATAAAACATCATGTAACTGAGCTCAGTTATAGGATCATCAAATGTTGCCCTGTTTTACTTCTGCAGGAAAAGCCACATCTATCATTCATTCACTCACCTGCTGCACGGTCCATGAGACAGTAATCTGGAGAGTTCTCAACATAGACTAATTCATTCTTGGTGCTTCCCCGGAAGTCCTTGTCGGCCACCATGAAGCCAGTCCCGTCCTGGTTCATTGTCACCTCAATGGCTGTGTTGTACTTCTTACGAAGATAGTCTCCAGATCGCCTGAAGTCAGACATAGCCAGCCAACAGGTTCTCAGAGAACAGGAACCACTGACCCCGTGACACTTGCACTCCAGCTTCATAAAGCGCTTCACTGCCTAGAGCAGAGGTCAGAGGTGACAGGGTGTTAAGTCTATGATGTCGCCTACGGCGTGATGTAGGTGTGATCACCTCAGCTGATATGAATTGTTCCACACAGTTTTAAGGAGTTTCAAGACTTTTTAAAACCACGATTAGCCAAAATTCCTGAATATTCTTCTTTACTGTCTCACAAACATTTATAGTAAACATGTTTTCTTATTACAGTGTTTATCTGCAATTTTCTAACAGTTATGTATTTCAGCTGCTTTGAATTAAAATCTAATATAATGTAATTGTTTCTGTTGATAAACTAATAATAATAATTTAGTGAATAAAGAATTTGTTAGCTAATAATGCAAGAGCTAAGTAAGGAATGGACAACATATCTTCAAAAAAAAATCTGCTGTAGTGTTAGCAATTGAAGCCTCTTGAAATGAGAATTACATATAAAACTTGCCTTTTATGAGTTGGAGGTACAGATGTGTTTGTTTAGAAATATTGTATTTATTGTAAATGAGCCTATGTCGACTGTTAGTTGTTTGGATTAATCTTACATGGGTTAAGATCTTTACTCATAACCTATGGCTCATGACAATACTAAACCAGGATTTTAAGATGCTATGTTCAACAATAAAGTCATAGCTGGCACAGCTACTATTGGGATGCAGCATTTTTGATTTGTGATTTTGTGCTTTTGCCTACAGTCAAGCTTAAGCAGTGAAATGTATCAGCAACACTTCATAGTTGCTAGAAAATAATGACAGGTTTCCTAAACTGGACGTCGGATTGAGTTTTTGCAGTTTCGTGCAAACACGGACTGTTATTAAATCTTATCAGAACGATGTGGGATCAGTCATTACACAAAAAGTGAGCAATCAGTAAAACTGCTCATTTGAGAAACAATTCTTCACCTTTACTTCTAAGAAATGTAACTAACCCCAGAGAAATGGGCGCAGAGTGAAAGCCGGGGTTTATGTAGCCTCTCTGTGATGAATGAATTCCATGTTTAGTTTTACTTCTGCACTCTTATTTGCAGTTTTCCCAACATGGACCAGGTCAGCTTATGCCTGGCAAAGATATTGGCTGTTTGAAGGGATTATAGCCAATTATTCATAGTCAAGCTAGGGTAACTGTAGGTAGATAAGAGGTTCACTCTTATGGAGGAAAAGAGAGCTGATGTACAGTATTCAGTCCCTGTGGAATATTGATTGTTACATAGGTTCATAAGACCTCAGATAAATGTGCCAGCTTGTAGGAAAACATAGAGCACACTGATGGTCTAAGCTATGAGTCATATCTTTTGATTTAAGTTTATTAACTGAATTCCACAGAATTAAAGATGAAAAACCGATACTGAAATTACTGCTGCTCACCATCCGACCACATCTGTTGTTGTGCAGGTTCATCAGCGCTCGAGCATCTTTCACCATCATCTCTCGAGCATCCACAAAGGCTTTGGCAAATTTGATGCCGTAGTTGATGTTGTCGCTGCAGCCGCCCCAGTCAAAGTTGCCTTTGTCATCGCTGGCCTGGCTGTGCTTGTGACTGTAGCAGTCGCAGATCTTAAGCTCTCCCTGACTGCAGGCCCTGGTGATGGCATAGACCACGCCAGCGGAAGAGATGGCGTACACAAAGGCTGCCTCTCGACTGCCTGAGTGGGCAAGGATGAGAAATTTTACAAGATGTTAAAAGTTGGAAAGAAACCAATATATTGACTGCGAAAAAAACAACAACACTGTAACTTTTTTTTTTAAAGAATTCAGATCTGTATTTAATTACCCAAGTTCACTGTGGTAACGAACTGTGTCTTTTGTAAATTCTACAGAGCAGAAATGTCTCTCAGATTTGAAGACAATCAAATAAACTCTCCTTCGCACCGTTTTTTAATTTCCACACATGGCAGATTTTTCGTCTCTGAACTGTGTTTTCATTTCAGACTCGAAGAGATTTTGTGGGTTATTTGGTCTGGACGTCCCGCCTGCCTCCTGTTCCCATTCCTGCTCACGCAATGAGGCAGAACACAGGCGATATGTCAGGGAGCGTAGCTTTGTCTGGCTGCCAGAAACATCTACCCAAATATTTACATCTTCTATTACTGTTTATACATCCGCGGTGTGGATCGCTCAATCTGCTACTTGTTTTCAGAGAACATCCACTTTTCCAATCCTCATTCCCGAGAAGGTAAAATAACCCACGACACTTTCTCTTTCTGTTTGTATCGCAGGTTTATGTTGTGTTATTAATTCTCTGCTTATCTGGTAACAAAGGAGACATTTACGCAGGTGATTAACTGGAGCGTCACTGACATAAACAACCTCTGTCGCACACCACACAGATAGAGATCACAGCTCCACATGTGCAGACTCACTTCGCAGCATCACCCTGCCAAACACCGTGTGGTCCCTGTCCAGCGTGCTGCAGTTCCAGCGGTGGTGTCGGAACTGGTGCTGGCATTCTTTGATCCATTCTTTGGCTCCATCGCTAATGGACTGCATGAGGTCCGGGTGCTGCTGGCAGAGCTGCCGCTGCTTGTTCACCAGGCCAGGAATGTTGTCACATATCACCCGAGCACCCAGTGCTCCGATATACCTGCAGGCACACATCCAGCCGAGCGAATGATAAGTCAGGTGGGAATCGTAGTGATGTTATGGTTGTTTTCACTGTCATTCAGGACTTGGCTTTCCAGTCTTTTTTTATTTAAGTGGAACTGTAGGACATCTTTCCTGTTTTTTGTTTCACATACAGTTTAGAAAGACTGAGCTCTGACTCACAAAACTGTGAGGCACTTCAGTGTTCTGTGTGTTTGACAAGAGGATGGAGAACACCCTCTCATTAGAAAATTATTCTTTGTATAAATTCTTCATTATAACTCAACAGCTCTTTATAAGTGCAGAGATAGAAGCATACCTTTTGGTTACAGTGAGTGCAAGAACAGCAACGGACTATTATCCTTGTCTGAATTTGGTATTGAGGTGTGTGTGTGCGTGTGTGTGTTTGTGATTTATAACTCATGTCCATCACTGTCGTCCCACTCCTGCCAAGTCATCGAAGCACACGCAGTTCCAGCTTCACCCGTCAGAGGGCGCCATCACAATTCCCAGACACCCATTTCAGAAATACTCCCTGAAACTCCTCGCTGCTTGGAGTGTGTGTGGAGCCACCTCAGGCAAAAGTAAGGAAACAGTTCCCGGGCCGGACTGATAACTTTTGGAGATAACTCGCACGTGCAGGACAGTTCCGGCCTACGAGTCGGTACCAAACCTGCCGAGTCAGTGGTGGTCAGCTGCCCGGGGACCGCGAAGCATCTCCGAAGGGAATAACGGAGAGAGGGGGGAGAGACGTGAGAGCGAGGACGTGAACGGAAGAGAGGTGGAAATCTCTGAAGAACTCCGCTTTTACGCTGATTTGGGGCGTGCGTAAATGCGCGAGACGTTAACCCCCACATTTAGCAGGATACATGCAAACACGGGCTCCTCTTTTTTAAAAGATTTTCTTCCTGTTCTGGACTTGTTTCCGTGGCCGAATTGCGGCGTTTAGACCTTGTTGTGGAAACAGGGGGGGGGACCCGAGCGTTGTTGTGAGCCTGCCTCGCGTGCTCCCTCTCCTTTTTCCTGATTAGACCCGCTCGGAAATAACTGGAACTTCTTCTTTTTTGACGTGTGGTGGATTAATGACGAAACGTGTCATGCAAATGCAGTGAGTGACTCCGGGGCTTTGTTCTGTGTCCGAGCGCGACTTGAAACACCGCTTTAATCACAACAACACACACTCTGTGCTGTGTGGACGCTGGATTAGGGGACACCAGTGAAGTCGGTATATGACAAACCGCTGCATCCAGCTGTTTAGTTGGCCGTTCTCCTGCGTCTCCATTCACGCTTTTTGGGATTTTATGCGTTGAAAACAACTTTTTGAGGATGAAGAGAAGAAAATTCCCATAAGATCGCCTCCATCTGAAGTAAAACCTCACGCTTGGAGCTCGGGAATGCTGACACGCTGAACACAGCGCGGGGGTCTGTTGCAGTTTTAACACGAAAGTTGTGAAATTGAAAAATTGCAGAGGTCATAGTGAATGATAAACACACGGAGCTGGTTGGGAAATCGACCGTAGTGCCTGCTCGCGCGCCGTGAAACGCAGCTTTCCCCTGGCCAAGGACCAGTCAGGACTCAGTTGGCGAGGAGAGTCTGCAGGGCAGAGATGGAGGAGTGGAGGCAATGCGGCCGCTGGTTGATAGACTGCAAGGTCCTGCCCCCGAACCACCGGGTCGTGTGGCCCTCGGCGGCCGTCTTCGACTTGGCACAGGCTCTGCGAGACGGGGTGCTCCTGTGCCAGATGTTGCACAACCTCTCTCCCGGATCAGTGGACCTGAAGGAGATCAATTTCAGACCCCAGATGTCACAGGTGAGTCGGGCTCGGTGCAAACGTCCAAACCCACGCGCACTGTGGGCCTGATTAACATGCTTATTATTCCCTTCCCACAACACTCCACGGATTCTCCCAGAAAGCTTCTCATCATAACAAACCCACCCACCATCATCACACCTGCAGCGTTATTTCTGCACACATGAAGGATGGAGTTTATCAGTTTTATCACGCGTGGAACAGCTGAAGAGGCTTTTTAAGGTCTTGATGCTGGTCTGTGTAATGCTGCACACGTAAACACACCCAGTAGTTGGGAATCTTTTCTTGGCACCCATGTGTCATGATTAAAACATCAGCAGCAGCATCTCTGCATGTGTTTTACTGGGTGTTAATTGAGCATTATCTCCTCATTCTGAGTCTGAGTGGAAGTGAGCAAAGATAACAGCCTGCTTTGGAAAGATGAAGGCAATCAGTCACACATCCCTGGCTCAATCATTTGCACCAGTTCTTATTTTTGAAGCCCCCCCCAGTGGGTGTGGTAGCTCCTAACTCCTAACTATGGATGGAAACAGAATGGATGGATTTACCAGCATTTTGAACATTTATGTGAAAATAGTTCCCAGAAAGGGTTGTGTCGCTGATATAGAAATAAAGCGATGCTTGGAAACTTGTGTGTATCACTAATGTTTAAGTTGTCCATGCTAGGAGCACTAATGCTTACCTGGGAAGTGAGCAAAGAGGAATGAGTCCTCACCTTTTGGATTTTTCATGAAAGCTCTTGCTTATTTCAGGATCTCCTTTTTACTGTCTTCATTGTGTGAGGCGGAGAACCCTGAGCTTTTAGGGACTAAATCAGCTCAGATGTTTGTGTTCTTTCAGATCTCGTCCTTTCTGCACGGTGGAATTTTTAGCTCGCGTTTCTGGATGCAGAGAGGAATTGTGTTCACACTCTGTAGTTTACAGAAACGTTCCTTAGCCCAGGCACTGACTTTCACCACAAAATAGTCCCCCCTCGCCACACACACAGACACACACACACACACACACACACAAAACTGCCTGCAGGCCCAAGGATTGCAGCCACAAACAGCAGTGAATCATAACTCACCCACTTCTTTGAAATTTTACTCTGAGCAATGATTATTCTGACATTTCTGACATTTTTGCCCTCACACTTTTCCAGAAGGAAGCTCTGCCTCTCATCTTTATTTCTGAAGCACTCGGCATCTGAACTATTACCAGTTAACCAAATTAATCTGGAGTTGTTCCACCAAAAGAATTTCCAATGTTTCCTGGTCTTTTGTTGCCAGCGTCAGAACTTTGGCTTTAATTCTAACTTCTGTTTAATACTCTAGTTTTCTGATTTGACATGCTATTCCCGTGCTGTTTCAACGACTCGTATTATTAATGATCATATTACTCATTACTTTATTCATATAAACAGAATAAAATGTAATTGAAATCTACTGTTCCTCATGCAGACTAGTTGTAAAAAAAAAGGCATCCTAATATGAAATGAAGCTAAAAGGGAACATGTTGGCTCGTTGATAATCCCTCCCCACTTCTGCTCATTCATGCCTCTGAGCCAGTATGAGGAAGTGTTGAGGTTCCACAGGAAGTTGACCTGATCACAACGGCGTAGTGAAAGCGCGATGCAGTAACCATTCCATTTGACTTTCCTTCACCCCGGAGTCCGATCCGAAGCCCTGCTGGATCTCCATCACTGTGTGCTGACTAGTCTGGGAAGTGTCCCGGTGAATGGATGAAAGTCGTCACCCGGGTTCTCCTCCTGGCGCACACAGCCAGCGCCCATGCCTGGTGTTCTCGGCACACCTTCAGCGACCTTTCTGTCATAATAATGTGTGAAAGTGTGTTATATCTGTCCATCGATCTCACACTTTTGAAAAGCAGAAATTGCAAAATATTCCGTGGTTTCATGAACTTATATGCAATTAAAACAAGGTTATTTCCCAGGGTCAGTTTCCTGGATATTTTCAACTTTACTCCTCTAGATTAGATTTAAAAGATAAACAATGTTGATGAAATCGTATTTACAGAGCTGCAGCCCAGTTGTTTCCACTCTTAGCTTTGAAGTCGACAGTAGCCAGGATTTATCAGCTCTGGAGGCTACTGACTTCCATGATTACAAGGCGAGAAAGAGAGAGAGAGAGAGAGAGGTCTGGATGGCATGCTTTCATCCGCCTACATGTACTAATTGTGCTCCTCGGTCCTTCTGAGTTGAGTGTGCAGAGAGGGTGGAAGGGGTGTCCTCAGTGACAAATTGGGTTAAACAAAATCTTGGCAGCAGAACAGTAGTGTGTGATTTATGATAAGGAAAAGGTCAGGGTGTGTGTGGGTGCTTTAAAACCGGAACACAGCGGCCGTCAGTGGCTTAGCCAAATGAAGGAGAGGTGAAGCAGACAGACGCATTATTTTGCTTTGGATGAACTTTCTGCTCTCCTCAATAGATCCATTCACACAATAAATTCATCTTTAGCTAGAACGAGTGTTATAATTGGTTAGAACGCTGTGACTCACTTCATAATTGGAGCTTTTATAAAAAGAGTGACATTCAGACAAAAGAGATGCGCTGCTGCTATTTCTACTGGGGAAATGGTCGAAATGCTTTCAGTTGCAACCTGAGTTCCAGTTTTTTGCTCCAGTTCATTTTTGTGCAGATTTTCCCGCATTTTCTCTATTTTTGTAAGCATTTGTGGTTTTGAATCGTTGATGGGACACTTGTCAGCGGGACCAAACAAATGTAAATAATCAGCTTCCCTCGGGGTAACAGGGTGTCATCCGAGTGCACACATTTCCTCCTGCAGGACATATCCGTTAAGTGAACTGACCCATAAAATGTACACGAGTGTGAAACTGTCAGTCTCAAGATTCCCTGCGACTTGTCAGGATGCTTGCTTACATGCTACTGGGATGGATCTAATCCGATGTGACTAATCAGGAGATTTACCTGTAACAGTGACTGCACCACAGGAGAGGTATTATAGATTAAGATGTATATGAATTTAATTGATATTCAAACACTTTTGCTGTAAAATAAATAAATAAAACTGAAAAAGCAAAGCACACCCTTTGATTAAGTAGTGAACATTAACGTCTTCCCTCACAAAGCTGAGAGGTGGCTGGGGTCGGCTGAAATGTGTCCTTAATGGTGCCATAAAAAATGAGGGAACCGCTGCAAAATCAGCACTTAGCAGAGTGAGACTAAATAAATAATAGTTGAAGATGTGTTTTCAGGTGGTTGAAAAGAGATGTCAGTGCACGTTTCTTTGCTGGGGTTAAGTGTTTTGGATTTTTATGCTCATTAGCTTAATTATAAAGCATTTACACAGCTGTTAGGGTGTCACTTGTCAGTATTAATAAAGAAAGGAACAATAACTCTTGTGTTATTAAAGGAGCTATACCCGATATCATGTCTGGCTAGTTTAGTTAGCGATATCGGCTATTTTTTTAGCTTTGGCGTGATGCTATTCCTCGGCCAATGGGGTTAACTTTCGTAACTTCCTGATACCTAGGGGAATGCTCTTACTGGAATCCGGACGTTCCCGAAAGTTAATCCCATTGGCAGAGAGAGCGTCACGCCAAAGCTAAAGCTGCTATCGCTAACTTAACTAGCCGGACGTGATATCGGGTATAGCTTCTTTAAGCTACATTTTCAAAACCCTTATTCTTCTCATTCTGTTGTTTATCTTTGGTAAATAAAGCTAAAAGACTAAAGAGCTGTGTTGTTATAACCCCAAGTGGTTTTATTTTGGTTTGTTTTGAAAGCTTATTGGGCTAATCAGGTGGAAATGTAGCAGCTGTAGCTGAGACTTTCTTGCATTGTGTTGTTACAAATTATGCCGCCATCATTTTGGCCATTGATTTCAGCATCTGAAAACCAAGAAAGCAACCAAGCTTTATTACACAACTCATACAGCTAAGCTCCAAAGACTAAAGAAAAAACAAAAAAAGGTGGATTAGCGAGCTACGCACCAAATGTTCTCCATACAGGCTAGGTGTTATGCTAGCTCAAGCAACTTTGCAGCTATGAGGCTTTTATTAATAACAAGCTAAGAAAAATCTTTTTTATACACAACCTGTCCACAAAAGATCAAAATTGGATGAAATTTTATTTGAACATTTACAGCAAAAAAACGAACTTTATGCGAGTGTCTTAGCAGAGCTTTATGAGGACAGCTCAGGCTGAGAACGGAGGGGGAGGCTCATGATCTGCTAAAGCCACACCCTAAACTGTTCCCGTGGAAAATTGTGGTGGAGTAGAAACATTAGCATATTTGTGATTACCTCATCACCAACTTTATTCTGATTAGTTGTGGGCATTTCAAGCAATAATACAACTTGAAATAGTTAAGAATTTGTTATCCTTAGTTTCGTCCATCTCCTGCTTTGTTCTGTGTATCCATTGAGTATTAAAAGGCCTTTAATCTCCGGGCTCAGCAACAGATCCTGATGAGTTTCAGAGGTTGCACTTTATTCTTTATTTTCTTGAAGTTTGAGTTTCCAAACAGAATTGTTTTGATCGCGGTTGTGAATGTTTCCTAACTTTGTACACCATTAGCATTACCTCTTGTAGCGCTGCACACTTTTTGACGATCACTGAAGTGTTCTTGTGTTTAGTTTTTTCATAGCATGATCGTTAGCTTGATAAGATGATGCCACCCTGTGATTTTAGGAACTGACAGTACCTTTTCCACTGGCCAAAAAACCTGTTTAAACCCGCGTACAATCAGCTTTTAGTGACAATGGGAAAGGCTCGCCGACCTGCGTCGACCCTGTCCATCGACTCGGCAAGCGACCCGGGTTAAAATCGCCTTTAATCGTCTCGGCTCCGATCGGCATGCGATGGGAACGTCAGACC
>JBBDHI010000003.1:15479605-15491496 GCA_037177115.1 Craterocephalus stercusmuscarum
TCCTCCTCACTCACATGTATGAGAGGAAAGATGACAACAGACCCCAGGTTTAAAAAAAGCGAAGTTCTCCTTTAACATACTATGCCTATATCATTAAAAAAGAACATGTTTTTCTCTTAACTGCACAATTTTTAAAATTTTGATTAAAATGAATATGAACAGTTTGCATTAGGTTCCCTTTACAAAAGAAGTTAAAAAAAATGTACATATTGCGTAACTTATTAGAATGTGGGTTTATGTGTTAAATCAATCAGTCCTTTGATATTTTGTCAGGTTTCTGCACTGTCAGTGTAAAGTATGTTATTGCTGCAGGGATGGAGCTCAATCACAGAATTACCAGATTGGCCCATTAGAGCGAAAATGACAGGACAGAACTTCCTGCTTATTAATTGCCACAATTTCATTTCCTTGCCCCTGAAATGACACAGGAGGCAAGTTCCCCAGATCCTCTGCTAATTGTGTGGCATTCAGTCACATCATGGTAGAGGAAACTCTGCAAATGATCAAGAACTGTAACTCCTTCCTCTGAATATACCTCTGGTGATGGTGATTAAGGCCAGAAGGAAGAGAAGCTGAACTGATGCAGACACGGGACACTAATTGGTTGTGGGTTAAATCTTTGGCTGCAATTATGACCTCTCTTGTTCAACATTAAACTCACCAGATGTCACATCCAGGGAGTTCACTCTGAATGTCAATTAGGCAGTAGAATCCATAATAATTTTAGTGTGGTAATGTTTCCTAACTGAAGGGTTGCATGGGGGAGAAAAAGTCACGAGTGTGTACAGTATGTACTGTATATGGAAATATTGCCTTCTTAATTTTCATAAAGTTATGTATTATATGATACATTCCTTAAAGGGTTATTCACGGATTGTTTTAAAGCCTTTCACACTGACTGAAATACACTATACCGTACAGGCTCCTTGTAGACTACCACACTATTGAGTCAAATCAGCAGGGCAATGTGCTGCAGCGTGTCTTTGAACAGAAACACTTGGACTGATCACTAAAATAACTGAGTAATCGAGGAAGATGTTTTGGACACGAAATTATGTGAAGTATTTTCATTTGGATGCACCAGTCACTATGTGCAAACATTTGGTGGGATTTTACTCAGTATTTCATCATAAAACATTCCAAACATGATGAAATTTTAATTAGCCTGTTCTGATAAGCATATCTGCAGTTTGCGGCAGTCATATAGTAGAATACTTTAAACCCTCTATTCATCAGGAGGCAGAATGCCATCTAGTACACACCCTACTAAATGGCTCTGTATTTCATAGCTGTGTTAATAAAGTACAGTACACTGGCGGGGGGGGCAAAACATTATTTTCACCAAGGGTTTGCAGGTTTACTTAATGCTGTTTCACTGTAGTCTTTTTATCACAATAAATAAATTAGACACCAACCCTGTTACTTTGCTCACGAGTGATGCTCAATCATTCTGCACTGCAACTCAGCAGCAGAGTGCAGTGCAGGAGGCAAATATGAATTTCCTGTCACATCTCCAGGACCCTATGCTTCATTACTTCCGATGATTGTGTTGCTGAAATTGTCAACGAAAGTCATCTAACAGGATAGGGAGACTCTACAAAGAGGCCTGTGTAGCTCTGATATAAAAGAGTGAAAGAACAGAGAGCGATAACTTGAAGTTAAGATTTGTCTAGGTGAAGGGGAAACTGGGAATACATGCAGCGCAATACTGATTTAAAGTTATAGTTTAAAGTTGTCGAACTAACCAACAAGCAATATACAATCTTTATTACCTCCACAAAGGTACAGACAAAAACTATCTAATGTTTGTCTGTGTGTCTGCAACATGATTCAAAAATAGATCGATTTCGATTAAATTTCCTAGATATCCAAAATGGTATACGGAAAAAAACTGATTACATCTGAGAATTATCGGGATCACCACCTGGATCCTGAAATGTTTTTTAACACTAGAACCACCAAGGGTTCTTATAACATTAAAACATATGTATATACATGTACATATAAACATATAAGTTGGCCAGTTTCCAGTCCACTCGAATCTTTTTATCATTCAGAAGTAGTACAGAAAGCTTCAATAACTCAACAATTTTTCATGTGGGATTACTTTTCAATCAATTTTTAAATGTATCCGGATTTTATCAATTGTTTGATGGGGAATAGATATAGGGCTCAGAAACAAAAGCACAGAGGATCATCGTGGCATCAATCGAGCTTCGGACACATGCATTCTGTGCAGTGATGTCCAAAAAGGTAGATGTTTTAATCTGACATTGTTTGAACCGCATCAAGTTAATGCTCTGGATCTGATGATCCAGAGGGTTCAAAATATTGGTGGTACAGAGTGGGCTGTTGGGCCTTTTGGGGTTTTTACTCAGCTGAGTCACTCGATGTCTTGGCAGAGGTCTGTGCTCTAAAGGTCCTAGTTTTTATTATTACTCTCATAATTAATCTCTTCTGAGTTCGATTCATCAAACTGACTGTACCGATAAAGAAATTTCTTTTGGTGCCACATGTAAATATGTGAATACATCAAGAATAACCAAATTTACCTAGGCTACATCAGCCAGAAAGGAATGAATGAATGGTGTAGGTGTCAGCATAGTCCCTGGGATCTTGTTAATTAAGATCACATTTGATTGCACTTTTATGAGTGTTGGTTACATTAGATACTTTAATGTATATATAAAAACTGAATTTGAACCTTTACAGTCACAGCAGCTTCAGCTAAGCATTAATTTACTGTATGTGAAAATGTAACTCAACTTCAAAGTCTGTTTTCATGTGAGAATATTGATGTGCATGTTAAAATAAAGAAAAAAAGCCTTGAGCTGCAGAAGAGAAACACCTTATGCAAATTGCATACAAAGCATGTTACTCATATGACTGATCACACGCCCACCAGAGTTCTCTGCCTTTGAGAAACAAACGTAGCAAGTATTCACAGACAGAAAATAATCAACACAACATATTCAGCTGAAAAGAATTCCTAAAGATGTATTTCCATTTTCCCCCGACCGTAGTGATTATACTCTTTATTTTATTTTATTTTATTTTATTTTATTTTATTTTATTTTATTTTATTTTATTTTATTTTATTTATACATGTGCAACAAACACTTTACAAACATATACAACTTGATAACATATAACCTCTAATAATAACCGATACACATTTTTCCAAAACATGTACTGAAGGGAAATTATCCTGATAATCTATTTGAAGCAACATTTCTAAAGTTTGCTTAAAATTCATTTTAACGCAGGATGGAAAGCCAGCCACAGTCTTTGATTTTGCTGATTGAATTTGGAATTGAAAATGCAGGTTTTGTAAAACCAGTTACCAGTAATATATATAGTAAATGTATATAAATATAATAATTGTATTTGCTGCATTGCTAGGCGCAGAAATCCCCTAAATAGTTCTGACCTTTACAAACACAAGTGTCCTACTTGGAAGCTCACAAAACTGACAGGAGCACCAACCAGTGGATGAGAGGAGACACAACAGATCCATTCGGCTAATCTGCACAGCAATCTGCTGCTTTTGGTACTCCTGCCTAATAACAAGATTGTTTCTAAAGTTGTGCACATCATAAGATGGTGTCCACTAACAGGGGTTGCTTGGTCAAATTCTGTCTTTCTTTTGCTGCAGTAATATGCAAGGTTGTCCCTGGAAAGATTAATTGAACAATAGGGTATCAGCCAACTAAATGTATGCATCTTCTTTCAAGGCAGGGTGTACCTGGATAAAATAAAATAAAAAGAATTAATGAATGAGCTTCAATTTTAGTGTAATGGTTGTAAAACTCATTGTATCTGGACATCTGTTTAGCTAAACAGAAGCTATCTCCAGCTGAGCACATGATGAGAGGAGAGATAAAGAATAATTGAGAAACCCAGAGGAGGATGAGGGGCATTACTGGACAGCAACTGCACACTCGGAACTGGGGGCATGAAAATAAAGCTGGTTGCTAAAAAGGACAACGCAGGTTTAAAAAGAGAGAGAATTGGTTCTCATTTTTAGCTCATATGAAACTATTGGTCTCTCATACATCATCCTGCGACTAACAATAACCTCAGTTGAGCCTGCTTTATTCCTGATTTTCTATCAACTCACTATTGTTTAGGTCATTTTCATCAGGCCTCTTCATCAGGTTCGTTTGCCCTTGATGTTAGCTGTCCCCTGTTGAGACAGACCAGCCTCTAATTTAAACAGGGGCTCACAGGTTATGATGGATGGTGCTTTCTATTCGGTGGCAGCAGGTCACGCAAACTAATATCCCACATCTCTCATATGCCTGTGTGTGTAATAACAGACATCAGATTGTTTCTTTCTCTCCCTCCTCTTTAATCCCGTCTCACCCCTTCTTTCGTCTTCCCTCCGTGTTTCTGTTGTTATCACCCCGTGTCCTGCTTCCCCTCTGTGGAAATCACAAAGGTGAGATTGTATGCGAATATCAATACAGCTGGTTTTGTACCCATGCAGTCCCACGGGATAGATGATCAAGTCAGCTATTTGTTATGTTAGCTTCTTTTTTTTTAAGCTTTAGTAGATCAGGTTGGTTTCAGGGTCATCTCTGCACTGATAGAGCAAAAAAGAAGGGGGTGAAAATGAAATATGAGGAGGTGCAACAAACATGTTGCAGTAAATGTTTGAGCTGTGAATAAATGGTTTTAGGTTTTATAGAAGGAAATGGAGTGTATCAAGTAATGCATCATTTTACTTACTTTCAAAGCAAACTTGTAGATTTTTAGCTATTTTTGTGTTTTTATCATGTCACTATTTTTCTGTGTTCAGTCAATCGGAGTTTATTTGTAAAGCACTTTACAACAAGAAATTATGTCAACCAAAGTGCTAGACATAAAAATCTAATATGGATAAAATTCAGAAAAAATAAAAAGCACAGTGACAAAACATAGTTAAAAACTGGTCAAATGAAGGGTCCTGAATTATTAAACGCTCCTCTGAACAGAAATGTCTTGCTCGCATGCTGGCTCGCTCTCAAAAAGTGCCAAGTCACAAATGGACTGCAGTTCTGTGGAAGTGAGTTCCACAGATGTATTATATGTTCTGTATAGCAGTGCATGTTTCAGATGGTTTGAAGTAAATGATCTAGTGTCTAATGTGTTTTAATTAACATTAACAACCTCCTGAAATTAGCTGGTTTTAATAATCTCCAGTTCGGTTTGACATACACACCCTTGGGTGTATATGCCGTACTAAGGGCAATAAAAATGGACACAAAACTTTGTTTTTCCAGAAACACGTCCGCAGGCCCCAATGCCACCAGCAGATGCCTTATAGCTGATAACAACCCCTTTGATGCAAAAAGAGATTACTACTAATTCAGAATTACAAGAAAGAATCTAAAGACCTAAAGTGTATCTGTATCTCATAATATGAAGATGATGTGCAGGTCGGGTGGAAAGCAGCTTATCATCTCAGAGTCATGATTTTCAGAGGCACACACAGCAGAATATAGTATTACCCCTCCATCTTATCTAGGGACACATCTGTCCTTGAAAAGCCAGTAGAGGTAAACTGGACAATAAGTTTTAGCCACAGATTACTGGTGATACGCCTGCTGCTAACACAGAGGGGCAGGTGTCAGTCAGCTTGCATATTTTAAAATTCAATTTTATTGCAGACTCGCAGTCCAGAAAGTTCATACAAAAAAAAATAAAATAAAATAAAATAAAAAAAATTAAAAAAAGAGATGCATACATGCATTTAAAAGCCCGGTCTTTCACCTTCCATTTTTTAGGTAAAACTGGTAACGGTGGAACTGCAGAAATGCAGCAACAACAAAAAAAGGGGGGTGGGGGGGATGTGTGTGTGTTCAAATGTGACAAACATTTCCTTTTTCCTGTCCTACAAAGGTAAACTATCGAAAATGTGTGCTTTACCTGTAATTCCAAAGATGACAAAGCAGCCTGCAGTGAGTTGAGATGGAATCAGCATTGTTGATCCAACTTTGTTGATGGAAATGTTTGAGAGCTGAGGGTTGTGAAAGCGCTGCTTGTTTTTCCTTGAGTTTAAACAAAGCAGCCTGCACCGCAATTGTTCAGGGCCACACAGAACGTGACCTTTAGTGAGAAGTACCCGCAGCTGGAATGTGCTGAAATGTTCAGTATGCCAATGCCTTGTTTTCTTGTACTTAGCAGAATTGAGACAATAGTAGGGGTGGGTGACAAACTGATTCACCTAAATATTGCCAGTGTTTTGTTGGATTGGTTTTTAAAAGGATTTTTTGTTTTAAAAAAATAGTTTTTTTCCATGTCTTGTCGGGAATTGTAGCAAGCAGAATGATAGTCTGGCTGCTGTGTTATGTTTTCCAAATTTAACTGGGTTTCAGCTGGGTCGGGTGTGTTGCTGCTGAGTAAATCTTAAAGATGGACTCCCTCACATGTGATGTGCATTGTTTTTTGGTGGTGGTGGGGGTATGGCTTATGATATAGTCTATAGGTATCAACATCCCATTTTCTTTACATGGTCTGGGTTCAAAAGAGGAAACTAAAAATCTGAAAAATTTGCAATATAGAGGAATCGAAATTTTAATCGAATCAGCACCAAAAAAATCTAAAGAATCAAATCAGAAGGAAATCATATTCCAACCCTAGCTAATAGCTCGAATAAGATCTTTGTTGCCGTCTTACTCAGATTTAAGAGAATGGTGAGCTAAAAGAAAGCTTCTTTCAAAAAGAGACCATGAGCGTGGAAAACAGTGATAAAAGTATTATTGCTTTGGCATCATGCAGATAGTTGTGTCTCATATCTATCTTTTTTTAAGCATTTAAAACAAAGCCTGCTGGGTGTGTCTTTGTTGGAACATTTATTTGAGTACCTTACAAAGTGGACTGACATTCTCCAATCTATCCACAGTGGGATTACTCAACAGTGATTCATGAAGTATGCTATTGAAGCCACTTAGATTCAAGGCAGATTATGTAAACTGGATGCCAGGAGATTTTCTACTAACCTGCAATGTCACATAGCAAAACCTGTGCCTGTGACTAAAAGCAATAACTATTCAGAGGCTTTGCAAAAATGCAGGAGATTTATATAAATTTGTTTGATATAATCCTTAAAAGACAAAAAAGGACCACCTTTCCTCATTTAGCATTACTTGTGTCAAAACATGTCATGTTAGGAACAACAATAAACAAAGCAAATTATTCCTAAAGCCTTATCAGTATTACCTTGTCTTTAATGTTTGTTGAAAAAGTATTAAATGCTGAAAAATTAAAACAATTTGGCTCCCAGGTATAAATGGAATCTCATTATAGCAAATAAATATATTCCAGTATGAATGAATCACCGTGTTGCAGCAGCAAAGCTGACTGTATTACTTGATCACAACCACCTGAAAAACTGTCATAAATTGTTACTCATCTGTGCCTCGTTAGTTCAAAATGAATCGCACCAGATGGACAACGGAGGCATTTGTGATGAAAGCTTTGCTGAATAATAATAAAACCTAATCTGGTGCAGTGGCATTATGAACGGCAAGTTGCTGCTGTTCAAATTTGTCTCTCAAGTCCGGGTTGAATTATAAGTTATAATAGGATTGTGAACATTTGAGAACTTTTTCTTTTGCAAAACCCATAGAAGTAGAATTCTTTTATCATCAATGCCTCATGTGCGCCATTAAACCTGGTGGTGTGACATACTCACTTTAGGTCTAGATACCTAAACAGAAGGGTACAGATGGCTCAGACCCTGGAAAAATTAACTCAATTAACTTTTTTTAAAATGGTCTAGCTTCCAGGAAATTATTTTTGCAACTACTTCTCATAGATGTGGGCGTACAGTCAGACCACTACAACGGACATATCAGTGTTTTATCTGCAGGCAGCATCAAGTGTTTGTTTGTAAAACACTTCTACTTGTCTAAAAACACTTCATCCCTCCATTCCTCTGACTCTTTGGCCTTTTTGTTTATAGAAAATGGGATTTTTTTGACTGTCCTCCACTTCATGACTCATTTTCAGATGGCTCTTTGTGGGTTGTGACTAAAATTACGTTTAGCTCAGGGTAAGGGTCATTTAGTTGGGGCAATTCGGCACAAGGGTCCTTCCAGACTACAAGCTTGTGTGTGATTGATTGATAATTTACATCTCCAGTAGCATTGGTCATTTTACGAGTTTTCAAGGTATTGTTCAGGTTCTCTCATCTAGGTGATCAATCACTCCAAAATAAATAAAAAGACAAATTACAGAGTGAACCCACACACTCCTGTCAAACCAATAATAGCGCAGAACCTGAGTGATGAAAACCAGCTGTGTCTTGTTGTCAGACCTGTGATAACAATTTGAAATGTTCGTCATGACTGTTGCAAAGTTTGAATTAGCTTAATTCTGCTTTTAATTCACCTCCAAATAATCAGTATCGGTCTGCCAGATTGATTGTTTTTGTTTGATATTTTCTCTCAGGTGCTGGCAGTCCAATCCAATTCTGGTTTATTTGATGCCCATCTCGGAGCTATCAGGGGCTCCCCTCATTTTAAAGATGTAACGAGTAGACAATACAGATAGTTGGAAAAAAATGTAAGAAAAGATGTAGAAAGTATTTCAAAAGTAATTACTTCAATAAAGTATAAATACCTGAAATTTCTACTTAACTAAGTCAACAACGAATTGGTACTATTTGACACCTCTGGATACAATAGGGCTATTTATTTAGCTGATTGTCAGTGAATCATTGATTCCAATTTGACTTTTTCTGCAGGGAGTGTTTTAATTCATAACATTTCCCACCTCTGCTTTCATTTTACCTCCAAGTCCAGCTCTACCTTTCCACCAATGTGTGAAAATAGTGACATTTTCTAGTCCAAACAACCATGGGATTATTGAAATCACTCAAAAGTACAGTTTGTTTCTATATATCGATTAGTTTCATTGTGTTGTTAAAATGTTAAAACTACTGTGCTACACTGGTATGATACAGTCAGAGGTGGAGATTACCTCTGCTGAACTTAAAAAAACTCACACACAAACTCCAAATGAACCCGCCTTTGGCTCAACTTACTATTCTTGGATAAATCTAATGAACTTTTATTCAACAGTTTCTCTGAGCCTGCTGATGCTCTGATCCACACTGAAAAACACCTGCAGTGGGAGAAAAGCATTGTTAGAATTATGGGGTAATTACTGTAGCAGCAGCGGGAAGAAGTGGATTTTAAGACGAAAAGAAAGCTACATTCGTGGGACTGTGAGAAAACGAAATTAAGCCAGTATTGTTTGTTTGAAAATGGCTCCGTAGACACCAAAAAAAGAGAAATTTTGCACTGATGATGAAGGATTTTATCATGATGGCAGAGGTTTTATATTTCACCCCTAGTAGTTCGGTTAGAAGAGACACTGCATTCACTTCACTTTTCTAACATTGTCCATATCCTTGACTGGGAAACAGCATCTAATCTAGAAGGGCAACCCATCAGGAGAGCAGCTAAAGTCAGGGTAATGAGAGGGCTGGGTTTTTACACACTGGTATAACTGTAGCACAGTGGGAGTGTTTTTGTGCAGTTATGTTACACTCTGCATAGCCTCAGGCAGTGGCACATCATTTTTCTCCATCAGACTGATCCAATCAAGCCAACAGCAATTATCTGGAAACAGGATAAACAGAAAAGTAAAAAAAAAAAAAACTCCATGGAGGAAGACCTTTGATTAACAGGGTACATTTGTATTTCACCCTGCAGGTGATCACGCCTGTAATGAGGGGGTAGCTGCAGAATGAAGGGGAGGTCAAAACTGCTTTTGTGCATGCAATAAAGTAATCACAAGTAACTTTTCATTGAGTGTTTTGCTGCCCCCGCCCCCCACACCTCCTCCTTTATATATTTCTTTGTTAAGAAATAAGTTACAGCTAAAAGCAAAGATTTGAATATTCCTGACATCCCATTTCTGGAGATATTTGACACGTCACAGTGTGAATGAATAAGTGTCAGACATTATTACAATGGAAGAGTCAGGGAGACAGCCAGAAGAATGTCATCTCTCATCAACTGAAACCCAGCTACCAGAGTTCACCATGAAATCATTTGTCTGATTGTCTAGCAGCTAGGAAGAAGGCTTCAGCAACAATATCAACAAGCCCTGTGGTCAACTCTTTTGCTTCCTAATAATCTGTCATTTCTCCATTTCACCTCTTATTGCAGTACACAGTACTCTTCCTGCTATCTCAGTGTGTCGGCCAGAGAAAACATTTGTGTTGTTCACCTAGGTATAAGAACAAAATACAGTTAATGTGAACATGAACAATTACAGTAAAATTGATGATATTTGAAGCAAGCTAAACTTGCCCCATTGTTTGATGTGGGAACGGGGCTGAAGCCTTTGGTGTTGAAGCATGACATCTATTCTATATTCTTTGCAAGTAACAGTTTTACTAAGGTAATACTGTTGTTATCTCATTGAGTTAGCTTTAAACTCTTAACAGCTCTTTTAACAGAAAGCCATGTGCAGTGTACTTAAAATGTCAAGCTTGCATTGAATATAGTGTACGTAGTAGTGTCATCTGTAAAGACTGACCTGAGCAGCACTCTCACCACTGTAGACATCTGTTTAGCTGCTTGACAGTAATATGTGTGATAGTGTTGTTTTCATGAGACAAAAAAAGTCAGCTTAGATTTAGGTGCTTGGATTGTGCCAGGATGGAAGGAAATCTAGAGCCAAACTATATTTCGCTCTATAAACAAATCTCTGTGAACCATCAACAACACTGACAAAACCAGAGACCAAAAGGGAGACATACTTTTTTGATGCTGAATATGTCCTCTTAATGTTAACAACATAATGTACTATGCTAAATTGTTGTATTTATATACTTGTTAGAAGACTGGTATGTACTGTAAGCAAAGTCCATTGACCTTGGAGCACTACAGCTGAAATTGATAATTTTTATTAGTAGAAGACTTAAAAGCTGAAGTGTAAGGTATGGATGTGCCCAGGCTCTTTATATACAAAGACTTGGTATCAAAATACTATCAAGCAGAACTATATTCTAATTTAGCTTTTTGAACCTTATAAAAAAAAGCTCCTAATTAAAGTTTCTTCATGCTGTCTTATTGGCACTCAGAAGAAGCTCTAGTTCAGATTTCCACCACAGGAGCCAAAACAAACAGCACATAAGTTAAAACTCACTCCAAAACAGAACTGGTGAGGGGTGGCTGCACAGTGAACTAATCCCTGCACAGCAAACAAAATGAAAAAATATCTTCTGTATTCTGAGGGCATAGCCTCCTTTTTTATACTATTTAAATCCAGGCCATTAAAAGGGGGAGAAGTTCTTCATAGTAAAACCTGCTCTCCAATTAAAATATGGCTTCAATGCTTATTTATGACCTCAAGGTAATTTTATGAGAGAATATTTTAATTTACTTTTTGCTTTATTTACCTGTGGACATATCTAAATTTAAATTTAGAAAACCATTGATATGATGACTATAAACTAATTTATGACACAAAGGGAGTCCCAGTCAGTTCTAGCCATGTCATTTTAGTTAGATTTCATGCATGTCATGTTTTGTAGGTGATTTAGATGTCAAATTTCACACGTCAGGTCTTAAAGTGTGAACAATGTGGTGCTTTGTATTTGGACATTTGTACTGATCATAATGTAATAGTCATGCTCCTGGTATCAAATGAGGGCTCAAATGATCATTAGCAGTAATTTTAAACTGTACATGAATAAAACAAAAAGTAATAACAAGCAGTCTTTTGGAAATAGAATTTGAGCAGCTTTATTTTTTCTCTCTCGCATATCTACTTTGGTAGAGACAGAAGGCTGGCTTTGTTATAATTCTTCTGCTCTTCAGTCCATGGGGGTACTTAGCAGGAGGTATGTAAGTCTAGCAATTAGAGTGATTAGAGTTTAAATATATATA
>JBBDHI010000003.1:15584488-15605546 GCA_037177115.1 Craterocephalus stercusmuscarum
ATATAATAAAAATAATAATACATATTATAGACCTTGATCTATCATCACTGACATGACAGGCATGGAAAATAGGTGTATGGCTATAAAAAATTCTCACTTTTCCACTTGATTTCACTTGAAAACATCTACATGTAATAAATGATGCATTTTTTTCATGCTTGTTTTGAAGAATATTTATAATCATACAACTAAAGGAGGTCAACGTTCATGTCTTCCAAATACGATATTGAAAAAGATGAAAAATACTGAATCCATGTTCTAACTTCATTTTCCTTCTTATACGGTTATCTTTTTTTAAAACTGTCAAAAAAGGGGGGAAAAAGAACAAAATGAAAAGAAGGGGGCTGCTCTCTGGCCATGTATGTGGCTCATGGACTTTTTTTTACTGGACTTTGCTGCATCTTAACATCATCATCATCAGTTTGTGGTGCAGAAGTGGAGACTGTCCGTTCAGGGTTCACACTGATACTGAGACACAGGAAGGTCCTCAGAGGTGAGAGACTAGAGTCTTCTCTCTCTCTCTTACTGTCTTTCTTTACTCTCTCTTGTAGGTCATCCTCGGCTTTGATAGGAGCAGTTCAGTCAGCTGATTCACCGTTTATGGCTGATGGGGGGGAGGGGGCGGGGCTGTTGGAATGCTGGCACGTTCCAATCAGGGCAACAGTTCTTCATTACAGCATTTCTGCAAAACAGGATTCAGCATTTATGACCCTTGTGCTTATCCCTGCTGTATTAACCCTCACAATTTAACATAATCACAACATGAAAACAATAAAAAACATCACATATTCCATTTATGCTTTTAATTGCGGCAGAAATATGCATTAAATTTAAACCTAATGGACATTACTGTTGTTGAGTGAAAAGTAAAGCGAGTGGTGTATAAAATAAAGCAGGACTGCTTCCTTTCCCTTAAAATATAAAATCTGAGGAAAGATCAGGGACCATTATACTGGTTCAAAGCTTGACCAGTTCCCAGGGTCCTACCTGACATTCAGAAAACCATTTGAAAGTATACAGAGACTTTTAACATTTAATACAAGGAAAAGAAAGAAGAGAAATCTGTCCGGTTGTGTTGTAGCTGTCACATCGGAGTTAATTTCATGCTCAGCACAAAGAGCTCACTTAATTCAGGTTGTGCTTCTTTTTTTTTTTTTTTTTTTTACCTATAATTAGGTAAAATTACAGGTAAAAATAAAAAGGTAGGTCAGGTTTGTGTGGTTTGACACAGAGTGTTGGTAGGCTGTTCTAATTGCTTTAGGTTTTAACCAGCACTTAAATCAGGCAGCAGAATCAGGACAGTGTATGTCTGGGTCTGCAAGTTCACACCCAGTTGACAGCTTGAGTAGGGAAGTTTATATATACACACGTTAAGCATGTCACTATCAAGACGGAAACTACAGCATTTCACTGTTTTTCAGATGTAAAGACTTGTAGTACCATAGACAAAAAAACAAAAAGAAAAACAGATGGGTGAGGCCACAGTAATGCCTCCCACTGGTTTTGGACTGAAACTACATGAGCTCAGACCCAAAGTTTATCAGTAAAATAAGCCCACTCTCACACCACTATATTTTCATCTTTATCGTTTCATTAATCCATTATTATAAAAACAGGTATATGACAGCAATAAATGAATGCTTGGAACTTGTGTTAAATACTTTGATTTGCTATTTTCTGTAGTTTTTCTTCCATTTTTAAATTCAAGAATTTATAGAACAAAAACAATGAATAAAAACAAGAAAATAACAGAAAAAGTCACATGAATTTCATGTGGGTATTTCAGGCCCAGTGCCACACTGTTATCCATACATGATGATTGGCATGGCTTCCTGAGATTTTAGATGGCATACCTGGATTTTAGGCATAATTAATGTTACTGATTCTAACTTTGCTTCTGTTTAGTGACCATTTAAACATCTGCTGTGCGCTTTTTCAGTCTCATCATTGTTTGGACGTTTTGTGTCTGCTATGCTAATTTTATATAAGGTATTCAACATGCCGTCATCTACTTGTTGCATTGAACCCACTCTCCTCAGAAATTGTGTTTGGAGGTCACGCAGCTCTACAAAGGGGGACCCCGACCATCACACTTCGGAGGCAACTCATTTGGCCACTTGTATTCACAGTCTCATAGTTTAGATGAGATCTTTTTTATCTTATTCGCGTTACAGCATGTCATTCCTTCACGTCATGTTTCTACACGCATGTCCCCATGAACACACAGGTGAGCGACACTCCCACCAGCCAACACGTTGGGAACCGTCACGTCAACCACATGAAAAACAGACAAAAATATCTGGTTTAATAAACACCCACAGGATTTACACACTCGCTGGAGGAGGAAAAGCAAGTCGAAGAGTTTTCCTGCCCCGCTGTACTAACAACTTCATGTCTGTTAAGAAGCACACATAGCTGAACAACCTTCTTCTCGTCCCTGCAGTCGTTTCCGATGCGTTTTATGGCTCACATTCAGCGTCCATATGTGGGCTGTAGTGTTCTGGATGGATGCAGGAGTGTGCCGTCTGTCTGCTGTGAGTGAGTGAAGCTAAACAAATCCCAAGTAGACGGCTTTAAACCGGGCCATGATCATTTGTTCTCGATGTCCACCAAATAGCCATTTTATATTCACACCAAGACTTCCTGGGATACATTGAGTATATTTGTTACATCGCCCACCCTTAGTACAGTTTTGTATGAAATTGCCGCCCCTAAAAAAAAAAGAAACACCACACACCTCAGATATATATTAGAGAAAAAATCCAAGAGTCAAAATCATGCCACTATAAAACATTCCAATACACCATTCCTTTGTCTCCATTTGGAGCCCGGCCCTGTTTTCACTGGGACAACTAAAACAAGAGAGTCATGGTTCGGAGCCCATGAGGTCAGCGTGATGGAAAATGGCCACCAAGTGAAATGTTCCATCAACTTTCTCTGTGTTTGTGTCTGTAGCAGGCACTGCGACGGAGACCTCGGCCATCTCCTGTAGAGCTGGTGCGTTGTGAGCTGTGGAACAGTGAATCTAAAATCCTGTTAGTGCTGGTTCACTGGGCTGGCCAGCGTGTGAGATGGATTTGGTTGGGATGCAGACACTGCCCCAGGGCACACTGACAGAGGCCCTGCTCTAACACACTGTGGACCGCTAACTGACCAACACAGATGGATTCAGATGAGGAACGCAGTGGGTGGTTTAGTGACCGTGATGTCTGGGCTTGGCACAATGGTACTGTCTGTTTCACTAATCCGGTCTCATCTGTAAAATGAAAGGTTTTTTTTTCCTCCATTCTGCAAGTTAAGGATCATTTCAGAAGGTAGATGGCTGCTGTGTGTTGTTCTGGCAACACTGAGGGTGCACCCTGATTACTTTAGTTTAATTATGTAAAACGGAGTAAAACCTTCTGGGGGTCCTCCAACACTAGAATTTAAAGGAGAAGTTCAGTCTTTTTCAAACTGGACCTATGTCGTAGCATGCTATACGATCATTTACTCTCCCAGACAGTAGGGTGCAAATCAACTCCTTCGGAAGCTGCATCCAGGTCACGGAGGGATCGGACTAACATTTGCTAACCACAAATTGCTAAAATGAAGGACTTTTATGGCAGATAATGCCTTATTCATAGGCTGACCGGCACTTGCCCTTAATACTCCCATTATATGGATATATGCTGATCGCGAGCATCTCTAAATATCTTCCGAAGGAGTTCGAGTTGCACCACAACTGTCTGGGTGATTTAATGATCGTACATCATGCTATAAAATAGGTCCTGGTTGAAAAATACTGAACTTTCCCTTTAACTGGTCCTAAATAAGACATTTCCAAACAACCAAAAGTATCATTATACTGATGTTTATATAATGCAGATTTGATCAAACCTGCTGTGGCCCAAATCAACTAACTCACAGCAACATTTTAACCCTTTATTATTTTTGCATCACAAATTATTCGTTTAAATAAAATGAAGCAAAGATGACAGCAAATAAAAGTCCAACTGTAAAGTTCAGTACTGTTCAAACCCTGGCAGATTAAAGCAAACCTTTTGTGACAATTTTTTAGCCTGTAAGATTGATGCAGACTGCAGTCCAATGCCTGACCCTTTGGTTCCTTTAATTAAGTCACAAAGGCCTTTTAAGGGGGGAAAAAGGCTTTTCGCTTGTCAACAAACAATGCCAACCAATAATGAAATAAATATTTACTAAAAGCACTCAGAGAGCACAGACCTCAGCCAAGAAATTGTAAAAAACAAATTGCCATTAGTTGTGGGCGTTACTTTTTAGTTACAAGTTTTAACGACTGAATTATCCCCATCTCCCACTAGTAAGGAATTCCTGGATCCACACAGTGATGCGCAATTACCCAAATTTTAATAACTGGTTATTTATTCAATTTCTGATATGTCCTAAAAACGTAATCAAATTTCATTCAAAACATTTTCAGTTATGTTGCAGACCCACAGACGGACAGAAACACGACCTTTGCCTTGGCAAAGGTAATTAATATCATCTAAAACCCATTATATAAACATGATTCATAACTTTACCGATTCTGGCTCTTCTTTCCACAATCCCTGAGCCGAATGACCTTTTCTGTCAACGTCTTATTCTCAACACTGCACACCCTTTCACTATTTAAGTGCCTTAAGGCAATACTCTGCGACCATCTACCAATTAAACACTACAAAGACTAGAAGCCACAAACACTTTGGCCTTTAATAGATGGTCAAATGACATGTTATGCAACCTAGTGTGTTTTAAAAATTCTGCCTCCTTCTCTGCCTCCAGTGTTTGGAAACACTGAGGCCCAACTCTGTGATCTCCATGTGCAGGTGATAGATGCCAGATCTCAAAAGATTTACTTCACTGATTATACCTGAAGTCAACTGAGGAAAATTTTCCACATCGGGGTGGAAACATTCTTTACTTTGACTTTGTATATCAGTGTTTAGTGAAATTCAGTCTGATCACTGTGAACATGAACTCTGAACCAGATAAGAAATTTAAAATTAGAAGCAATCTGGCTTAAATGGCATTTTCAACATCACCAAAAAGAGCATATATCCGTCACCTCTGCTTTCTTCCAAGCTTTAACCCACCATCTAATGCATCATGAGTGCATGAGCAGTGGATCTAAAATAATTAGATATACATGCCTATTTAGAAAGAGCTCCAGAAATAATAGATTTGTTTAGTGAGTGTGTCTGGTCTCATACTTCCTCATTTACTCATATGCAGCCAGACTGACAAAAGAAGCAAAAATGCTTGGAAAAATGTTTTAATAAAGAGCGTAATTGTGATTTTTCTGGAAAGTTGCATGAAGGCAGATGAAGATTTCCTCAGACATGACCAGCTGCTGGAATTTGCTGATGCCAGACATTTGAACTGAGCCAATATACTGTATAATGTGACTCATTCATTCAAGTGTAATGCAAAAAAGTGTTAATGAAAGCATTTCAGAGTTTTTAAAAGAGTAATTAGGGAATGTTAGTCTGTCTAAAAATGTACTGGTGGACCACTGGGGCAGCTGCAGCTTTTCAGAGAAATAACATGATCCATCCCTCACATATCTGCTGCCACATGATAAAAGTTCCAGTCCAATCAATTAGCATACTTTTGAACAGACTATAGAGACTCTGCATCACATTAGAAGCTACATGAAATTAATTTCCCTGTATCCAGTTAGATGAATCAGGGTTATGTCAGGTATCACTAGTCCATACATTTTTTCTTCTGCTTTGCCTTTAGCTTCCTGTAGAGGGAGCTCCCTCTCTAAACTGCATCCTCAGTTTGTTCAGGAGAGGAAGTAAGCACTGTTTACACAAGTTAATGGCACTGAACAAATTTGACATGACTTAGATGCAGTAAAGAAACCCATGACAGACGTGATGAATGATTAACTACAGCTAATACTGGTAGCAATATCATGAGACAGCACAGAGAGCTCAAAACTATTACACAACATTAATTAACCTGACAGTGCTGTATGAATCATGACCTCATTAATATGCCAGCCGAGTGGGAGTTCATGACTAATATTCTTTTGAAATTGTGGGCACACTCACCTGGCTCAGAGCTGCTGCAGGGGCTGGAGGTGGGGGAGTCTTTAAAGCAGGACACAGTTGGATTTCTTTTTTGCCTTCTTCTTTTCCACTGGCGTTTTCCTATTTATCTGTCTGACCAGGTCATAGAAGATCTAAAAGAAACAAAAACTGATCAGCATCAGTCGGGTTAGCCTACCAAACATCTACTCTTTTCACACCACAGTCCTACCAGACTGTTGTAGGTCTAAGAGGTTACCTTAAGCCTCATCAGTAAATGGATTTGAGTCAAAGGGTTCAGCAAGGTTTTAGCAAATCTTACCTAACTGCAGTTGACTTGACTGAAAATAATACTGACTAAAACATTATCTATTAAAATATCAACTTAAAATAATTCTAAAAATCACTAGATCTTCTCTCTTTCAACTAGCTTCCTGAACAATAATACTGTTGTGATTGATGTCTCGGTTCTGTGTGTTTACTCACATCAAGGACGTTGATCTTTGACTTAGCAGAGGACTCTAAAAAGGCACAGTTGTTCCACTGTCTGGCCAGATTCTGGCCCTGCTCCTTCCCCACCACACGCTCATCTTCCAAGTCGCACTTGTTCCCTACCAAGATCATCGGCACCTGAGACAGACAGAAAACAGCAAATAAATCTGTATGAAGGTTACATCTAAACTTTATCATGTGGAAAAAAAACTGCCAAACTCTTTCAGGTTTGTTTAAGGTTTTTTTAGAGTCTGCTGTAAACAAACATGACAATTTCCAAAGTTTTAGGCTGTTATGATTCTTTTGAACACAATGCTTGCATGCATGTGTCTTGCAAGAGGTTTTAAAATAATTGACACAAAAATTGCATAATCCAGAACAATGTTCAAATTGGCTGGAGGTGCAGTCCCAGCTCCACTTCAATGACAAAGTACTACAATAAAAGAAAAGGCAAATATCCTCACATCTTTAGAGATTACTTTACCTTGAGAAAGAAAATCATATATAATATACAAACTACACAGTTCAGAAAGTAGCTTTAGGCAGAATTACGGCATCAAAAACAAATTTTCCAAAAACCTCAGGGCAAAGTAAACGTCTGCATATTCTCTGTTTAAGTTTCTGCATGTGAACACTCGTCATCGGGGTTTCAGGATATGAAACATCAATACCTGTGACAAAATAAACACTCTGATGTCACATGTATGACCTGTGACAGTCGCACATGATCAAGACTGTTATTTTCCCCCACCTCCAGCATAGCTGCGTTTTAACCCAGCTGTGTGTGGACAAGGCCAGTATCTGTTGTAGAAAATGTAGTTCACGTGTTGGAATACTTCAGGCCAAACATCCATGAAATGTTGATTATGCGCCGACTGTTCTGACTAAACTATAAACCTGGGATAAAGTCACTCACATTCTAACCAACAATCATGAATTTTCTTCATCCAGGGGTCCTGTGGTGTTAGAAGTAGTTGGTCATTGATTCACTTTTTTTTGCTTGTGTATGTCATTAGTTTTGTTACATTGAATTCATGTGTTGGATTCAAATGAAGAAATGGCTTTTATTTATGAGTCCTCAATAAAGATGTTAGGGTAATTCCACAGTCCGCAAACTTTTTTGTCATAAAATTGTAAAGAAAAATGGAAGTGCAGCTGGTTGCAGAATCTCCCAACACTTCTTCTTTTGTGGATTGAAATGTTTTAACCAATCATCAAAAAAAAAAAAATGGAGGAAGAGAGAATATTTTTGGCTTAATTCCTGCCCTGACTGTCACAGTCAGCAAAGACAGAAACAGTGAGGGTGTCGGGATGCGTCTCATCCTGCCTGCTGTTTCCTGACCAGCTATCTAGGGAGAATGCTGGCCCGGAGGAAGCCGTGGCAGCCCCGCCCAGCCGGGATAACATCGCCTTCCTTCCTGAATGTTTTCGAACATTTCAGCCGGATTCCATGCTCCGGTTGCTCTCTGGAATTAGGATAATGTAAAAACTGTTTGTGTGTGCGCTATTTTTCCTGGTATGCAGTGTATTTTCATAGTTTAACTTGGTTTCTCAAAATACTCGCTGGGAAATTACAGTGACAGAAAAACTCTTTAGAGTCTAGTTTACAGAAGACGTCGTCACCGAGTTCATGTGATGTTTCTGTTTATGTTATAACTTGGCAACAAACAGATGATTGAAGGTTTTGCACTTGGCACAAGGGGTAACCATAATGTATCAACTGAGGCCGGAAATAAATAGATCTAAGCTTGAGAAATCAAGCATTCACAGCCTTCCTGGGGTTGAGAAATGACCTCCAGACATGTCTTGTGGATGAGGAAACACTGGAATATCTAATATTCTGCTTTGCTTAAAATTGCTCATGTCTCAAGACATTTTCCCATTCACAAGGCTACTGTCACAGGTTGCTATTTGAGTAGCGTGGTCACACTCCTGGAGTAGTGAACAAAGACAAATATCCAGGAGATCTCCCCACCAACACTCTCTTGCTTTCTTTAAGAGGCAGACGAGAGGAAACCGAGATGTTTAGATTAACCCCGCAGAGGTTGCTTCTTGATGTTTGATTTCCAAACAAGCCCTCACACTGGACTGCCGAGTGACAATTCTCCCAGGGGTCCTGGGAGAACCAGTGGTATGCCCTGCTAACACAAACTCTAAGCCAAGCTGGGATTACAAAGTATAGCTAAATGTTTAGAAGGATGGAGGTATGCAACGAAGGGAAAAAATGTTCTGTGTCAGCAGCACGCAAGGCAGCCTCAGCCTACTTGAAGAATCCACACAACCCACAGACAATCTGTTGAGACGCTGTTAACATAGTACAGACAGGTCCTATCCCGCCCACAAAGGCATGCTAAGACTGGTTGGCAGGGCATATAGATAATGTGAATGAATGAATCTTGTTCTTCCATATGGAGCAGTGAATTAAAAGCATTGAGTTAGTACTACTATGCAAGTTGCACAAGCAGAGATGGGACTGGCCCTGAAAAGTCATAAGACCTCTTACATAAGAACTTTGGAAGGAAGTAAAGTAACCAAGCTTTTAATATCCTGGTGACTGCCAGCTTTATTTTTCTTTCCTACTGATTAGTTTAAACGGTTGAATTTTGGCCTTATCGTTTACAGTGTCCAGGTCTTCGTTTTTTTTATTGAACTAGGCAATAAAACATGTGCATTTTTGCTAGCTTTGCAGTAAATGGTGCATGGCAGAGCTGAGAAAAGAGCAGTTGGAGCAGCAACCACATTGTCTGCTTGAGCTCGGAAACAGCTCGGACATTTTGTCCGAATAAGAAAAATCTGTCCATTTAGATGCTTAAAAGAAACTGTGCATTCCTGCAAGGGGCAGAGAAAGATAAACAGATGTCACAGCTATTATAGGTAAAAGCTTAAATCACCTCTGAGCTGATGGCTGACCAAGTAGCCGTAACAGCAAGATAAGCAAAACTGTTGGAACTGAAGTGCGTAATCAAAAGAAACACGTTTCCAGTAGAAAAGGAATATGAGCTGCTTTCTTGCATGTGGAGGAGCCACTGATACTGCAATCCAGCTGTTAGCCTGAGGCTAACCTCAGTCTTTCAACCACAGAGGCTCTAATGAAGCACCACAGCCTAACAATCCACTATGCTTTTGATGAACTGAGGCTTTCCTTGCACATCGACCCTGACAGTCCAATCACCCAAACAGAGTGCCAGACCACAGGAAGACCACAAGGAAAGCCATGAAGGAGAGCGCGGGGTGCACAACAGGCACGGGTAAAGCCAGTCAAAAGGAAAAAAAGGCATAGAATATTGGCACTGAAAGGGTGGTACAAATGTGGTAATATAGATCACTGAGGGGGGGAGAGAGAGGAGTAAGCAAGAAAGAGGGTTATGGCAACATTCACTCCCCTCAGAGATCACCAAAAAAGGGCATCTTAGATCCTGCTGACGCATTATCTACTCCACCAGAAAGGGGATGGAGAGCTTACTCACTCCAGCAGCTTCACAATTTGCCAGCGATACAGAGATGGAAATATGCTGCTGACAAACAGCAACTCTGGAAAATAATGAGATGATGACACATCCTCTTTTCTCTGTCCTTTTCTCAGTTTTACAGATCCAGCAAAGGGTAGTCTTAAGGAGAAACCCACACTGAGTGCGAGAATACCAAGAGAGGGGGTGTGCAAAAAAAAAAAATCATGCAACATTTCCTGGACTCATAGCTAAGAGAGTATTCGTATTGTGTCTTTTTTAAATACAGATCCTCAAATAAAAACCACAAAGAGAAGCATGATGCTACAAACTTGTACACAAGAACCAAGTAAACAAGTTTCTGACTGTATTGCATTGCAGATATACAGTTGTATATACAGTTTTATAAGAAACAATGAGTTCAAATATGCAATAGTAACCATAGCAACATTGTAATAAGGTTTCTAAAAGATGTAGGTGGCTACACAGACAAGAGGTGCTTGAAATCAATTTGTACCAATCCTTAAAATAAACCAATATTTAAAAAAAATAACTTGTTAGGAGGTGATGTGAGGATGCTTGGTCAGCTACACATGTAGACAGTTTACTCACATCCTCTGTATCCTTTACTCGTAGAATCTGTTCTCTCAGATCTTGGAGGTCATTGAAGGTGGATTGTGCTGTGATGGAGTATACCAGGGCAAAACCTTGGCCATTCTTCATGTACAAGTCCCTCATTGCTGTAAATTGTTCCTGAAGAGGAAGGGGATGGGAAAAATAATTTTGAAAAATGACAGCATTTGCACTTTTCTACCATTTCTGATATCACGTATACCAAAGAACAATTTACTTCTGCAATCAATGAAATTTGCATTTGTTGAACCAGCTATAAAATAAAAAGATAAATAAGCAAAAGTTACATATTTGGCAGCTTCATATTGTGTAATTTGAGGATATGTGGGTTTCGTTTCCCTTTTTGTTTGTTCCCACCATTATGTTGTGTCGGCAGCACAACTCAAAAAGTTATGGACGGATTTTGATTAAATTTCCAGGGAATCTCAGAAATGAAAAAGGTACAAGTGATTCGATTTTGCGGGTGGATCCAATGTTGTCGTTTTTTTAACACAAACAGTATGGTGTTCTTGGTGAAACAATGTGCTGCACACCTATGTAGTTAAAGCAAAGATGTGTATTTTAATAGCATGAAGTTCACTTACTGTGCCGGCTGTGTCGAGAATTTCAAGCATACATTGCTGTCCATCTACCTCCACTTGCTATAAGGGGGGGAAAAAAAGTCACTTGTGTAAAGATGCATTTTAGGTCACTGAGCCCATTTATTGTTTATACAGGCATGTGCTTCATCCATAGTGAATGGGCTAAAATAGTCTGCATAGTAAAGGATAATGCAGAGAGCGGAGTAGGGTTAAACTGAAGCGCACCTAACCATGATGTGAATCTGCAGAGCAGCTGCAAACAATCAACACATTTCAGATCCTCTTCAAGAGACACTCACCTTTCTGTACGAGTCTTCTATTGTTGGGTCATATTTTTCCACAAAGATTCCTTGTACAAACTGAACTGTCTGTAAGAGAAATGACAGAAGAGATAGTTCAGGTGTCTTGTCTCCTGGCACACAATCCATCTACAATCAGCCAAACTAAACCGAACAAGGATGTTCATTACGTGAAGGGCAGTATAGTCAAGATGGTGACAGAGGACCAAAGCCCTGCGTTTCCATTTTACTGATGTGTGACTGCATGTAAATCTAACAACCGACTGTGAACTGTGCTATATAAAGCTCCACGCTGAGTGGCAGGTTTGCATCGAGGAGTGTCGACCAGGTTAACCTGATAACAACCTAATCCTGCCGGTTCAAGGGATTAAACCGATTCTGACACCTGGTCGAAGTTAGCTGGGGGGAGAATGCAACATTTCATGCACATGCACGATTTCCTGAGATAATATTCAAGGTCAGTTTATGTTTTACATCACAAATCAGACAACAAGCTAAAATCTGGCCTTATTGAGTCTTTGTTTTTATTATTAATAATTTCTTATGCAACAACTGGAGAACTGGTGCGGTTGTCCAATTTTAGCTGATGACAGACACACACACAAAAACAGCAGTGTCATGACACTAGCAAAGAGGAAGAACGCATCAACGCTTGTCAGGAAACACAAGCAAAAATAAATTGGCAATCTACAAGAATGGAATTTCCATCTCTGCAGTTTCTCAGATACATCATTTGTCTCAAGTTCCTTTCATTTTATTTAGCCAATTAGTTTCCGCACAACGTCGGTCAAATGTTGTGTTGTTTCACTCACAATTATCTACAAAGTCTTTAGAAAACTCTCTGCAGGGGAATCAGAAGGAGGGTGGATGGGGAGGGGATCAGGAGGGCATACTCACCAGAGCGGACTTGCCCACACCTCCAGAGCCTAACACCACTAGCTTGTATTCACGCATGGCGGGATTGCTTCTCTGGACAGCCCAACAGTCTGCAATGGACAAACAGGAAGAAGCAAAACAGAACAAAGAAAAATAAGATTAAAGTGAAATTTAAAGAGTGGGATTAGAAACCCACGCAAACACAAACTTCTCAAAGAAACTTCTTTGCACATGAAATAAAGGTCCGATCACCAAGTTTTCTACTCCAAAAAGGAAGGATTCTAGCCATTCCTGCAGGTTATGGACAAGAAGGAGCACAACAATGGAGGGAACACCCATAAGTGGAGCTGCTTCAGGGTGGAGGAGGTGAGGAGTATGTGACCCCTCTCTAACACAATCCAGCTGTGGTGAATATGAGTAAAGAGGGATCCAAAGGAGAGATGATACAAGAATCTGGCAAGATTCTTCGACAAATGATGCAATCGTTTGGTGTTCACACACCAAAACACACCCTGCTGTCAGAACTGTTAAAGGTTTTAGTGTTTGTAATAGAACCATTATGGTGTCTATCTCCATGTCAATTGATAGAGAACAGCTGAGGGAAGTAAAAACTGGGAAATTATTAACTCATTGGAGTACCCCTTTAAAGGATTTGAAGGATTCACTGGCACACTGCAGTCTAAAGTCAGATGGGCTTGCCAATTGGGTCACTACAAGCTAGGCTGCAGAGTCCCAGAGAAGCTGGGAACAAATCAAAGCAAAAAACAAGAGGCTACTTCTTTCTCTTTTTTTTTTCTTCACAAACAAGTAGCCGTTTTAGTTCTGTGTGCATCATCGTGCTATACGCATCCACATTTTTCCTGTTAATACTTGCACGGTCAAGCTGATATCTGAAGCTTCCTTGCAAATCGTTTTAAATCACCTCAGCTGTGAAAACTACAGAGTAAAACTTTGAAGTGATGAGTTGAAAAGTGCAGCTCAGGGGACATCAAAGCTGTAGAAAATCAGAAAGTAGCTTGTGCTCCAATCATGGTCCCAAAATACAGCTTCACTTGATAATCAACCCTTTTTGTCAACCATCAAAAGCTAATCATCAGCCATTCGGGGAGGAAGATGATCCTCTCCTACATCATCTTACAGCTCATTTTTATCAAAATTCCCAGGGGGGTGGGTGCAAGAGACTAAGACCTCCATCTTCAATCACACACAGTGACCATGTGGAACGTGATGCCTTGACTGTGAATAATTCATATTCCCTAATCCTTTTCGCACAAAGACAAATTCTCCTTGCACAGTTTTGGAGAAACCAGGGAACACAGAAGAAAAAGAACAGGACTGCCCGAGTAGCTATGCAGACACACGCTGCTGTTCCTTTATGTAAACTTTCAAGCTCCAAGTCAAGAGTGTGCACAGCGTCACATATACAAATGTCATCCAGACAATGTCATACTTAGATTTAGGCTAGGATTCACTTGTCAGCTATCGGCACGTCATGTTTCTTGTATGAAGGCTGTGGCCCGACCCTTGTTAAGGCAGCTGATGTCAGGACAGAGGCAGCAAGACTATAATGCGATTGCCTCGGACATCATGTGCGATGCTTGCTCTTCTATAAAACGTAAAGCAACCAGTTTAAATGGCCTTATTGATTACAGCTTAAATAAAATTTGCTTAATTTACTGCCAGTAAAGCTTCACCCTCTCTCTTACTGAGCTCCCATCCATAAGAAAAGCCCGTCCTACATGTGAATTTAACAGTACAAAAGAATAGGACATCCTTGTTTTGACATCTACCGTGTATACAAACTTTCATACCCGGTAAACTACACACTACACTGTAAGCTGACACACTCATCGTACACAAACACACACAAGGCCATTTAAGGACATCAGTTTTTTAAAGCAAAGTATCTCCCTCACTTTGCAAGCCTCAACTACACACGGCAAAACAAACACACGGCTGCCGTTCCTCTCATAGTAATGACAGCAAATAAGGAATGAGGGAAAGCCACATGCCACAGAAAACATGCTCCGCCATGACATCACTGCATCACTCACCCACTAAAGCCAAAGGTATGTATCCATCTAAGGCTGGAAATTGGATTAGGTCTCACTGGTAGCAAGAACAAGCAGAGAATGCAAGTCTGGATGAACTGCAATGCCTACTTAACGGAACGGGAGGTTTTGGGATAAAACCCAGGTTCCACCATTTCCTGTTATACTGAGGCTAATCAGACAGCGATGAAAATGTCACATTAACTGACTCAGCAGGACACAATGACTGACAGCCATCTTCTATATCTTCCACCCATCGCAAATACTGAAACTGCACACATCCGCTGGTTAAACTAGCAGCAACGATGCCAACTTTTGTGTGAATGAGTTACTTACTTGTTCCTTCAGATGTCCCTTACAGGAGCTATGCCGGTAAGGAAATATCCATTTGAAATTTGATGACAACAAAAAAAGACAATTAGTACTGTGAGACAGTGGTGGAGGAGTGCGTTTTTTTTTTTTTTTTGTTGATAAGCATCTGGTTATTCATTACCTCTGCAAAGACCACAGTTCACACCACTTTGTCACCTGAGATGTAAGCAAAACCTCAGTGGCATAACTTCCTACTGAAAGCAGAAAACCTTTTGCAGAGTTATGATAAACATTAGTAACACTATTTCAAAGTAAAGATTTATGTCTACCAATATACCAATTCTTCCAAATTCAAGGTGGGGACAGTAGAAAAAAAATTTACTGAACAAAGAGAAACAATATCTTCATTGTTCAATTTCTAGTCTTCAAGCATGTTAAATTGAATATTTGGATGTACAGGGAATGTGCATTTCACATGTTGTGCCTTCTTAAAGTATGAATAACCTCGCCATTAACTGGATTAATTCATTTGTAGTCTTAACAACTGAACCCTGTCTCTAATTTACAATAATTACTTCCACGGTTCTCCCTTGTAAATTTCTCCAGGAAATTAGGAATTTACAAGCTAATAAAATACACCATCAAGAGCCAACTCAGAAAAATGGCCATGTATTCCCAGTGGTGTCTACTGACCAGATAACATCTGAAAGTATTATATAGATTAAGGTTAATTGGTTAATAATAAGTATTTGCCATCAAACTTCGCAGACATTGATTCAGGTCTCTGAAGTCAATCAGTCTCTACTTCAAAATAATACTTACATTAGAAAGATGACGTTAATGCACCCACCCTAACTCTTGTTACTCTGATCCACTGAATCCCAAAATGCCCCTATGAGTCAGATCAAAACTGTAACTAAGCACCAAAAGCTTTACTGTGACTTAATTCTGACAAAAGACCTGTAACTGACAAACACTGTCAGCCCAATGCATCTGTGTCACTGGGGCCTTGACCTGTAACCACATCCTCTTTCCAAAGCGAAGAAGGCTCCATGCTGATAGGATGGAAAAGGAGTAGCTACCAACTAAAATAACCCCTGCCAGTCTCTGTTCCTGTTCAAAACTCCAGACATTATTATGGCTTGCAAAGAGAAGCGAGTAGAGGGGTTGATTAACTATATTTCGATTTCAAAACCTGGCTGGTGTGAGATACAAGGAAGGCACGGAATGAATCAGTAGACAGAGAAGATGGCAGGGGGCACCGTACAGTTAGATTCTTTGTAGAAAGATATACTTTGCAAGAAAACTGTGATAATAAATGATTATTACTGCTGGCCAGCTGTGTTTATCATTTGAAGCTGAAGAGCACTTTCCTGTATTAAATCAGTGTCCTTGTAGCATGAAATAACATTTCACAGGCTGGAATAAGGCTTGGATGCACACAAGAGAAAGTTGTTTGAGCTTTTCGGTTATCTCACTGGGATTCTACCTAATTTGCTTACGGCTGTAACATATGCTTATCACTCCAGGTCATGCTAAGCCCCTGCAATCTGTGGATCGGACTACCCAACAGAGCGGTGGCCAAAGCAGCATCGATGTGTACAACATTTTCCTGTAACATTAATCAAATTCTGTCCCAATCTTAAGCCTGCTTATAAATTAATCCTTACAATGTCACAAATGTATAATCCAGGACGACATCTGCTACCAAACAATCTAGATTCGGCACAGCAGCAACCCTAAGTACCGTTATGAAGCTTGTTAGCTAAATTCCGCTAACTAGCTAGCTTAAGTGCCTGCTACGGGCCGCCGACACTTCACACACCGTTAGCTGCGGCTCGTTAGCAGGCAAGCTAACTAGCCGACACATTCCTCTCCTCTGCTTGTATTCAAAACACAGCTAGCCCGTCTGAAACGCGCGGCAACCAAGCTCGTGTCACAATTCAAACATCAACCAGACACGGTATACTTTAAACCAAGCCACATTAGAAGGTAGTTTCACAAGAAAGACACAGCCGATAGCTAACGTTACCTGCCCTTCCGCCTGGCCTTGACTAAAATGGGAGTGCACTCTCTGGTCTTTACTTGAGGACAATTCTCCCTATTAACCCGATATATAAACCCGTCGCCTTGCACCGTACTTTGTGTGCTTTCTGTCCGGCAAGTGTCCACGCCACGCGTTCGATCAAATGACTTATTTGACCGCATTTAGCATATCGTAAAGTTTGGCATTGCACTCACCGTCTCTGGCTCGCTGTCTCTCGCAGCTCCGCAAGTGTCAGTTCGTCAGTTCGCCTCCAGCAGCGTCAGTGCGCAGCGGACGTCACCGGCGGCTGCTCGCTTTTCTTAAAAGGGCATGACACATGCAGCGCTCTCCCCACATTGTTTGCATGATAACGGGCTGCATAGTAACATGACTGTCAATAGCACTACACACATACACAAGTGGATTCATCCTTACTAACGTTTTCCAAAGCAATTACACATTTCCTCCGGCTCACATTAAAACATTACTGGCTGATATTAGTCATAAACACTGTAATAACAGTTTGAGGTACTTAAAGGTAATCCACTACACTATAGAGGGGCTTACTATCCGATATGACATGTACTTGACAGGTTTAGACATTTCTAGACTTTCCACAATACTGTAATAGTTGTTCAAATGACACAAATGGTGTCCAAAATGTTTGGATCCTGAAGCAGTGTGTTGTGGCTCGTATACTCCCCACCATTGAGTTTTTTGCCCCCAGTTTTCTCCAGTTTCATTCAAATAAATGATCCAGTACTTTAGTAAAAATCTAAGAGTCCAAAAGTGGATTCTTAGTCAATCAAAACTTTTACTGCAATGTTTTGTTCTTTTTTTTGTTTGTTTTTGTCTTCTATTGATCAGCTCAGTCTGATCCGATGTCTCAGAATATAAAATATAAAGTGGATTATATTCAAACTTTGCTTACATTTTGCCATGGGATGATAATACTTCTTCAACCACTGAAGTTAATTTCTTCACACCCAATTGCAGCTGTTCTAGGTCTTATGGGACCATTCTAAATTAAGTTTCAAGCACCCAAAGGACCAAAAATCATTTTAATTATTCATTTAAAAAACATTGATTTTTTTAAAAAAGGTAGGGTCTAAACAAGAAATGTCTTCTCATAAGGAGAAAACAAAAACACCTGTTAGTTTCAGCTTTAAAAAAAAACTTTGAAACTAGACATTTTGATGAATACATCACACAGCTTATTTCACTGTTTAAAACCATATCCTCCCTAGTTGTAATACACTCCTGATTCTAAAATGGGAATTTCCCGCTATCTTTGTTAATTGTTTTTATTTTTTTGTTACTGTTTATTCAAGCTTTTAGGCTTAGGCAAAAAAAAAAAAAGATTACAATTCAAAGCCCAAATAGGTTTCCAAGTAGTAAACAATCACTGAGCCCAATAACCCAATAGGTGACACGCCATATAGAAGTTGCCTCGCAGTCCTTTTACATCCACTTTTACATCCTGTGTCCTTCATGTGCAAATTGCATGGCTTTAAAAAGAGACAGTATGCTTGTGACACAAACACACAAGAATGTGAGAGGAAAGTACTCCCTTATGTGCTTTTTGTATATCTTAAATAGGAAGTTGCACAGAGAGATATGCACTCAAGATGTTTTGCAAGGAGGTCCCTCTAGTGGGGAAATAATTATGTTCAGGCAGGACGGACTGATGGCATAAGTGCATTTAACCGCTCCAACAGACAAATTTTACAACTTATGTCTTTATTGTACCATTGTACATTCTGTTATACAGATTTAATACAATATGCATCAATCCCTTGCTTGAGTCTCTCCATTCATTTGAACTGCCTGTGCCATCCCTTGTCATGAACAGTCTCTCTGCACCTGTGCTGAATGTAAAATCACTGCCACATAAAACAGAACCCGAAACAACGCATCACAATCTAAAATAAATAAACCACTTTAGAACAACCTAAAATCCCAGAAATGGAATAGTTTTCAATAGAGGTTTGCCTTCATAACTGTAAATGAAATCACATAAAAAGGCCAGCCAAGTGTGGTTGGCCAACCCAAGCATGCAACACATTAATGGTAAATAAAGACTAAGATAGGTGTCTACAAGTGGAACGTCTTTACTGTATATTCACATATTAATCATTCATGTTTAACCTATGTGTCTCTTAGATTCAACACTATCGAGAGTTCATCTGCCAGGATATGTGCAATACATACTGTGTGTGAACAGAAAAAGCACATCGTGTCCCCACAAATGTCAAACTGCTCCCGCCCCATATCTGCCTTGAGCCAGTGTTGGGCGACACAGATGCAAAAGGGAAGGCTGAGAATGGCAAAAGGCAGATCTGAACATGGCTCTTAAAAGAGGAAAATGAAGATGAGTTCTGTCCTTCTCTGACACAGTCCATAAAGTTCAGCAGAGTTTCTACTGTGTGATGCGATGGCACTCTGCACCTCCATTTCTTCTTTGTAACTTCAGCAAGGAATTCAAAAAGGCCTAGAGGATAAAGGAGTGGGAAGCCCTCTCACTGATATTGTCTGTAGTCTCCAAAGGGAGCACTGGGCATGGAGGCCGGGGCAGGTTCTTCAGCAAACTGGGGCCCTGGAGAGGAAAAAATATATAAATACATTTTAAAAATTAACAAAATCAGGGGAAGTCAACTTCAGTCCTCAAAAGCCAATGTTTTAGGTCAGAGGTGGACTTTGAGGGCTGCTGTCCTGTAAGTCTCGGATGTTTTCCTGCTCAAAGCACTTGATTTAATTTAATGGATCAAACAGCTTTTGAAGTTCTATTAAATGCTGTCATTAATTTTAATCAGTTGTGTTAAAATAGGAAAACTCGCAGGATATATCTAACCATAGGTGATAACTCAACTGGATGACCACAGTTACCTCCCCTTGTCAAAAGTGACACATTTAGCTGAATAATAAACCAAACCTTCAACTCTCAGCAGAGCATGTATTGCAATTATATTAAGATATTTTGTCCAGATTTTCTAATAATTAAGATATGAGACAATTCTCTGTCTTACCTTTATTTCATCGTCATAGTCTGAACAAACACTGAAAAACGCTTTAGATCATAGTGAGGATTCTCAGCACTACAAGACTTTTTTAAGTGTTTTACAAGTTCTTTTATAGCATAGACTGAGCTATAATTAGCATGCACTTTCTAACTGGGACATATGATTGATACTGAAGCAGACCTAATATATTCTCACTATGCACAGCTAAAAACATAATTTTTCAGACAAAAGTCTTGTAATTTTAATTTCTTTCACTGCTTTATTTGATGTCATGATGCCTTAAATTTTTAATTCGTATTAAAAGTTCATCTTGGAGATGAAGTTAGTAAAACCTGAATACCATTCTGGATTCCATTTCAATGCAAAGCAAACTAGCTAGGGAGGTGACTAATATTTCTATGATACTGTAAACTAACATGTCAGGTGTCAGGAAACCAGAGGTAAAGCTCCTTGCCACAGCAGATGTCATCCTGGTAAGGAGGTTTTAAATATCTTATTTACTTTTTATGCTACCATCTAAAATGTGAAGAACATCTTTTTAATAAAATCATTGACACAAAACCTATCAAATCCATACCTGGTCTTTGGGTGATTTTAAATGGTAGCACAAGTTGTCTACTTATATAAAAGTCTGTGGATAATATTCTGGCTAACATTTTCTACACAACTGAACAGATGACTTTAATAGTTTACAGCAGGGAGTTGTATGTTTTATATTTACATATAATATTCTAGAGTCTCTGTCAGTGAAGGTAAAGGCTCAAACTATCAGTATTACTTACCAGTTGGGAACTGTGAGGAAGCAAACCTCGTAAGCAGGATTCCAGCGCCCTCTATCAAAGCCAGCAGAATACCTCCCATGGCTGCAGAGCCAACCATGGCTACAGGTCCATCTACAGAGTGATACACACATAAAGAATATTAATATCAGCAATGCAAATAAAGCACTTTAACAGGAAAGGTTGATAGATTACCCAAGGTTTAACATATTGACATAGACCATGCCGAACTTGGAGTCGACATTGAAACTGTGTTGGCCCATCATAAATATCCATCACATTTAGTCAATATCAAGTTACTAAGAATTACACATCGGCCCTTAAGTACACATGCCAATACTGTGAATATTGCAAGCCACCCTGTTTATTTATAGAAGCACATTGTAAAAGAAATCCCCCTCAATTGAATCCCCTCCCTGGGCCGTCACCTTATCGTGGTGGAGGGGTTTGAGTGTTCCAATGATCCTAGCGGCTATGTTGTCGGGGGCTTTATGCCCCTGGTAGGGCC
>JBBDHI010000003.1:15637695-15648801 GCA_037177115.1 Craterocephalus stercusmuscarum
CAGCGCGACACTAAAAACTCCTTCGGGACACGCTGGAAATAAACAATAAAACGTGGCTCCAAACATCAGCAGGGTCTGATCGGCTCTGGAGCTTCAACGTTTGCTCCCATATGTGGTGATGAAGTCACGTAAAATTTGTCCTGCATGTTTTCTAATGCTGACTACATATATAAAACATTAACTGTTGTTAAATCTACCACACGTCTCATCTGATCATTTCTGGGCTAGCTTCCCCACGACCATGAATTTAAACAAAGTGGTAAAGAAAATAAAGAAAGACTGAAATCTTACCTGCCAGATTGAGATCAGCCAGGATGACACCGGCCAAAAAGCCGTGCATGTCGAACTGAATACAGCCGTTCTTCACATTCTCTGTAATGATCGTCTTGACTGACCCGAGAGCCAACATGCAGGCCTCGTGGATTTTCCACCTGATTGAAAATACATCAGCATAAGCCTGCCATCGTCCCGTCTCTACATAGTGTGTATTCTCACGCTGTTTAACAGACAAACGATACCATTGTGTGTATGAGTGTGTCCTCACCAGTGCTCATTGCCGCTGTTTTTGGCCTGCTCTGCCTCCTGCAGGTGTCTGGTAGCAGCTGCTGCCAACGCTGCTGCACTCTCATTCTGAAACTCTGCAGCCACAGCCTGCAACCAGCGGTCAGACGTTAGCATAGCACACACACGGTCAGGGAAAACCACAGGCTACAACAAGAGCCAATGATGACGTTTTACAAAGTGAGGTAAGACTAGGATCTACAGATTTGTTGACCCATATTACATTTTTTCTTTCTGGCTCTCAGGTTTATCTATTTCAGACAGAAAAACACCAGCTGGCCATGACGAACAACGGCCTTTTTTAAAACTCTGTCGCCTTTGTAAGGACAGATAATCAGGGATTAATGTCCGACATTGTCTGAAATTTATGACCTTGTATTGATGTATATAATTCCAGACTACAATCCTAACTATAGGTTCATCAGACCATCCGTAAACACAATTTATCCTTGAAGCCATGCTGTACTCCGCTGGCAGAAGATACTGCATCAACAGTTCATTTTCCTTTTTGACCGGCCGTGAAGCTACAGAAGAGCGGCTCTGCAGCGCTTCCCTGTTTCAGACAAAAAGAGAACGGCTGTTTTTTCCTCCCTGATCGTCACATCACTGGAAGCCTTTTCTATTCAAAGTTTGTTGCTGTCGCCATGCTGGATTCTAGTTTGTTGTTGGCGCTGCAGGCGTCCACAAACAGCAATACGCAATGACATGTGAAGCAGTGTGTCAGATTACATGGTTTACTGAGGTATATTTACAGGCTGCTGGAAATCGATTCATCCAATGGACATTTTAACCAGTTCAAGCTGACTTTTTACCGATTCACAAAGCATTGTTAGATCCCTAAAAAATGATGTAAATGATGCTTTTAAGTGTCACTTAAAAGCTTTTCTCCAGTCAAGGAATTTTTTCTTCTCCAACTCTGGTCAGGGAGCAAAAAAAAGAAGAGCAGCCTTCTCCAACACTAAATGAATGTAAAAAAAGGGCTTGGAGGAAAAGGGTGAAACGGATTGGAGATGAAACGAGACAAAATTTGCCTGCTTCCCTCATTCAACACAGCTGTGAGTCTGTTGTGTGTTTCCATCTCACCAGCAGCAGGTCCTGAGCAGAGATCCTGACAGAGTAGGAGAAGGTGTCGTCATCTTCATCCTCGACAAACTGCTGAGGGTTCGCCGTCCACACTTTGATCTAAAAAAACCAACAAAAAAAGAGCATTTACATTTCCCTTCGCCGTGAAACGTCCACCCTCCCCACAGCCGTGTGGAAACGTTTCAGTCATTTCTCACCTGGTCCTCTGTGATCTGCATATACAGGATGACGTAGTAGATCAGTTCAGGCAGCGCTTTCTTCACTGTGCTCTTAAACTTGTTGTTCTCCAGCAGCGTGTGGACAAACTCAAAAATGCTGAACACCAGATTCTCAAAACCCAAAACTTCCCCTGCAAAAAACCAAAAGGAACTAAATTAATTCAGTGCACGATCACCAACACCAGACGTGCTGCGGTGAGAGGAAGATGATTTAAGTTCTGCTTACCGTCCGAGTCTACAGGATCCTCCACTTCCTCTGTGTAGTTGACTTCTGTTCTTACATAAGTAAACAAGAGCTAAGGAATATCACTCGTCTTTTTCTTTTATTTTGCATTTCTGTCAGAAGATTTGCAGCTTCTATCTGATTTACAGTCTAAATCTAGCAGCAGCTGGCATCCATGCAGTGGTTATCCTTACCGAGCAAATACACAGCAGCTATGTGAAGGATATAAAGCTGCACTTTCAGTCAGCGTATTCCACACGATGGGTAATATCTGCTGCATGGACGACACCATGGGTTTGGGAAAGTTTTTAACCAATGCCGTTACTGCCTGCGAGAGAAATAAGAAGAATGTAGCCAGGTTTAAACTTCTACTATATCTGCTTTGCAAATGAAAATTGCACTTATTCAAATTCAATTTTGTTAATTAATAAAACACTTTTCACCCAGAAGCAGCACAAAGTACACAGTAAAAACAATGTTTGCATAAAAGAAAATACAAAAAAAAAAAACATATCTTATCCAAGTATGAATACATGGATAAGATTATAACTGGCATACAACATCTGCTCCAGTTTCTGCTCATGATTTGAGAAATTTGAGGGTCTCATGTAACCATCTACTCTTACCTTGAGCACTTCCATCTTGAGGCCACTATCAGACGAAGGTCCATCGGGCATCTGAAGCGCCTGCACAAACGCCTCGGTGAACTGCTGGACCACGGGGAAGATTAACGCTTTGGCTGCACCCTAAACACAGATTATTACAAGCAAAACGTTATCAATACATTAAAAAATAGAAAGAAAAAGATAGATTAAGTAATTCGTTGGCACATAAGGTGTAAAACATCAGAAATCGGTATAAAATGCTTCATTAACTGTTTGAGCAGTATATTCAAACAGGCCTGAAATAGTTTTCTAGATGACATATGAATGATCATCCAACACTTCACCTTTTCGAGCTCTTCGATCGCACAAATGAGGTTGGCACAGGTGGTAAATATCTCCACGGCTCTGGAGCGGGTACGGATGCTGTAAACCTACAACAGATGGAAACACAGATCATACAGATGAAAAGGATGACAGACAACACAACTACAACTCTGTGTGATAATAATCATAATAATAATCAAATAAAAGCGATGAGCTGACTGAGCGACCGCTGCAGCATCATCACTGCTGTAAATCAGTAGGAAAGTTTGTGGCGGTACCTCGGCCATGGTGAAGATTTTGTACATCTCTGGTAAGATAACTGGAGCCACCAGGGGCATCTGTGTATCGGTCACTTCTCGAGTAAACTCTGGGCACAGGAGGACGTTGCATGAGCGTGATATCAAAAACACAATCAATTACTCACAGTGTTTTAAAGGTTTCATAACTAAAATGTAAAAAACAGAACTGTTTCAGCTTTGCTGCTGTATCCTTTGTCGTGGCCTACTTCTAAGACAAAACCCCACCTTCATCACTCGCACTGACTCTACCTGCTGCTCAGTAACCGTCTCTGCTTTCTGAACAGCCACAAACATCTTCTGTAATACCTTTAACATTAGTTAAAAATTAGATTTACTTGAGTTAGACTGACAAACGCATTGAATGGATAATTCCTATCAACTAAAAGAGAAGAAAGAAAAAATGAACGAATAAAAAGGAACAATGCTTCCATTCATGGTCTTCCAGGGGTCCATCGTGTTTATCTTTTTACACACCTGTGAGGACCCTCATGGCCCCGTGCACGGCGTTGACGTCTCCACTGACCAGCATCTCCATCAGGAGCGTGAAGAGCTGCGGCCACGCCTCAGGCCAGTCCCAGTGGGCGATGGCCGACACAGCGTACGCCACACTGGAGCGAACTTTGCTCATCGACTCTCGCAAACCACTTGGCAGTAGCTCTCTGATGGCAGCTTTAGCCTGGAGAGGAACAACAGGCGTCTGAAAACATCTGGCTGCAAATCTCTCAGAGGTCTGATGAAAGCTAGAGCAAAAACAAGAAATGTAAATCTGTTTGGCACATGTGTCAGCCCTGTGAGGAGCATTACACCTTCACTGCTTAGTTACTGGGACAGCTTAAAATTTTTAGGCAGCCAATATCCTCATCCTGAGTAAAGGTTAATTTCAATCTCTGAAATCTGATTTTGTAGTTCTCGAATGCTCCCACGCATCAAAATATAAAGTAAAGTGAAAAAATTAAACGGGTTTTAAAGGAATCCTGTCCAGTGGGGATCGTGTACCTGTTCTGTGGTTTCAGGAGGTCTGAACTTCTCTGACTGGGAACACCAATGAGTCTCCACATACTGCTTTAGGATGACGGATGCTAACTGCAAGCACAAACAAGCAGGTATTAGTTAAACATCACATAAGTGACACCAGGAGTCACAACTTTTAGACCAGTCCTGCAGTGGAGTGGGCTTCATCTGTGACCAGAAAATGTTCTACTTTATCCTGTATCTGCTAACCTGACGGATAGCGAGCGCTCCCTGAGGGTCGACTGTGAGTTCTGCCAGGTGGACGCCAAACTCTATAACATCAGGGAAGACAGAATATAAATGAATAAAGCCAAAATTTTAATGAATCATAGCACACAGAATTAAACAGTAGTAATGTGGGAGGATAGAAAGGGGGGGAGGGGGGTATAATACATGGAGGATTTTCACACCACTCTAAACTTGCTTTTTTTTTTTTCATTGTGACAAAAATGTCTATAAAAATACATGTTTATATCAGGTTTATATATATGTTTTTTTCTATTGTGGTAGAAATAAATGGTGTTAAGTTTGAGGGAAAAAAAGAAGCTAATAATAAAGTAAAGGTCTAGGAAGCAACAGAAAGAAGAATTTGAGTGTTCCCGCTTACCAAAATAAAGTAAACATTAACATAATTTGGTAAATGACAAAAAAACCCCGCTCAGATCTACCACACACACGTGGTGTGGCAGGCATTGCACAATGAGAGATGATTATTAATGCAGAATCACCATCTGGCCCTGTAACAGGGTTTTACCAAGAGTGACATCAGGCGCCAGAAGACAATGTTATTGCTGACAATCCCACAGAATGGCTGCCTTAGAGAGGGGCCAGCGGAAAGGGTTGGCCTCGCTGCAACCATGCTGCGCGGCCGGCAGACAGTAAGCACAGTTGGCTTTTCATCACTGGCATGATGACTGCAGGACAATGAAAGGTCTGGTGGAGCGCATTAACTACAGCCGTTGCATACATTTAACCCATCTCTTTATTTACATTAAAGAAAGGGCATTGATATGGAAATAATTCTCTTCAGAACACCAATATTTATTCAGCCGACGCTTGAAAAGATGCCTGCAAAGTTGATGACTGTATTTTCAGATCTGAAAATAAATTGTACAGCTGTAGATTATGCTACAGGAAGATGTGATGCTTAATAAATAAGCACACCATGAACAATACAAATCTAAAAAACAAACAGTGAGTGCCATTTTTTATCACAACTTTAAACATTGAATCTGTTTCATCCCAAAGACTGGATGCAGCTGAGCTCTAACAGTGAACTTAATGAGCGCAGAGATTCCAGTGAGCACAGGGCTGAGGTCTTCGTCGTCTTTCCCTCTCTGGCCACGTGATGCAGGAAAACTGGCAGCTCGTTCAGCTGGATGCGCGTGAGGACCCCTGAGGCACAACTTCGCGGGAGAATCTGTCATTCGGGCGTTCGGTGGTTGCTATAGCGACCACGGAATCTATGACGAGTCTCGAAGAGTGACGTTTATAATAAAAAGATCATTCTAGAATCGTTTGGAACGCAAGATGCCATTACGCTACCGTTGATGTCTTCATCCCACCGTTTTCAAGTGATGCTGGATTCCGAGACGAAGGTCTGCAGAAAACGTTGCTCCTGCGTGGCTGTACGCGGGGGTTTTCCCCCCCTCACATGACGGACAGCTCGCAGGAAGGAGTTTTTAAGTGAAGAAGAGTTCAGCCTGCAGCTGGGCTGATGAGGCCGGGGTCCACACATTCCCCATGTGCCGCGTATCAGTTCCTAGCTAGGAATTGTGACACCTTAAGCGCTACTCACAGAGTCTCATTCGGGTTCGAGCAACAAAATCAGCAGCAACCATAGAAGACTGCGCTTTTCAGGAGCTTGTGAGATAACTTGGTCAATACTAACTTCTGAAAATATGGCCTAACGTTAGCTAAAGAGACTCGGCGCAGTTGCGCTGCTAACGCTTGACTGTTAGCTTAGACATTGTAAACAACACTCAGCTGTCCTCATGCTGGGACCTGTGCAGAGGCTCAGGTCGTAAAGAAACGTGACCAGCGTGGACATAACCATCATTAACTTCTGAAAGTAAGCTTAAAAACGTCCGCCCTTTACCTTCAGTCACTTCCAGCACTTTGATCTGCTCCTCCGCGGCAGCGCGCACTTCTTGAACGGGGGATAGGATGGCTGTCAGCGTCTCGATCAGAGCCTCTTTCAGGCCCTGTTGGACGAGACCGGCGGCCGAACCGGGCTGGGCGCTCCCACTCATGCCTACTGTGCTTTCTCTCGCTGCCCGCTACAGTGAACCCAACACCACCCGGGGAGGAGCAGAGACACAGGACCGCGGAGCGGCGAAGCGCGCCAATGCGTGGGAAAGCAGAGGCGGGGTTTGGCTGCAGGAAGCCCGCTCAGTCGTCCGGTTTAGGCCACGTGTTCCCCCTCCCCCACATGTTTTTGTTGTTAAACTCTGGCTCCCTCTCGTGGTGCGGGGGAAAAATCGTTAAAGATGGGGAAACTATATTTGCTGAATATACTAAATGATCTATCCAATGAATCTAAAGCGGTTCATAAAATACGGGGAAATCCACTCATACGCAATATATGTGCTATTAAGATGTAGATAAACTGTTTAAGAGAGTAATCACTGGGCTAAACATTCCCTTATGTCTTGTGTGTTGTTATTGAAGCCATTGTCCAGCTGTGGCCCTAGCCAGACAAGTGTCTCATCAGACATACTAAAAACACTTATATGTACTAACCAGGTTTTACATAAATCAAATGTGCATTTTATCACCAAAAATCTTGATATTTGTAGCGCAAACCGTAATTTTCCTTCTACCCTACTGTTTTGACGATACAAAAAACAAATATGAATGAAATATGATCCATGTTTTGTATCTTACCGTAATGATGTTCCCAGATACAGATTAAAACCACGAGGAGAAATGATCTTCCCAGCTGCCAGTGGCATTGTCGTTCCAAATTGTCATAAATGAGACTCAGTGCTTGACCTCTTCCAGCACAAAATACTTCCCAGATGAGTGATGCAATATGTCGAAGCCTGTAAGGACTTATTGAAGTTGAGCTGTTCAGCAGTCATGTATTGTATTGTATTATTCAGGGATTTTTCAGCAGGGTCTAAACTTTCCTGTCTGAATTCCAACGCTTTCAGTCTATGTATAGGCAACAGTAATATTAAAGTACAACTGAGTAAAACTTGGATGCTTCTTAATGAGGCCTGACCATCAGTCTGAACACACCATCACCATTAAGTGTTAGAGTTAAGTGAAGGGTACTCTTTTTTTTCACCAATAGCCTGAAAATGCAGAAAATAAAACAAATTCTTGTTGAACTCACCACTGCAGGCCGTGTAAAGTTAAGAGGTGAGACTTTGCCAACATAAAAACCAATATCATTGGTCACGTTTAACAGTCTTACTGGATTAAGACACAAAAGTAACTGAGGTTATTAAAAAAAAACTCATTGGTGAATGTTACAGTTATAATACACTCCAGATATGCAAGTTGGTTTGCACTATCGCCTTATCAGGAGCTCAGAAAATAGTAAATAAGCTTGCCTCATAGTTGAGAGAAAATGATAATACCACACAGACTTGAGATAACCCTCTGCTGCTGTCTTCATGGTTAAATTTGAGGTTGTACTTGTATCGCCAATGAAAACTACAATAAATCATCAGCACATACTGCATATTGTTGTGTGAATTGCTTCAGTTTTCTTGATTTAAATCTAGTAAACATGTTATGCAAACTGACTTGATGTGCCGGACATGACTTTGGTAAAAACCTCCAAAATAAAACCTGTGACTGCCGAGACTTGTCTGACTGTTTATGTTCTCCTAGCTTAACCTGCTGCAGTCTAATACGCCAGCCTGAGAAGAAAATCCACAGAATGTAAAAATATTTTCCACTCATTTGGAGATGGTGGCACCAATGAAAACATGTTATCAAAGACTTCATGACCTGATTTAATCTGAGTCCTTATTTGTGTTTAGATTGATTTAATAATTCATGTATTGGTTAAGTGCAGAAAATTTCTACAAACATGGGAAACAAAGTTTACTCTCTTTCTGTTCTCAGATTTTTTTCTCGTCAGGGCATAAAAAATATTTTTCTTAAATAACTGTCCTGATGATAAATTATTTAGTCCTTGACAGTTGGTAAAATTAGACAAATATGAACAACACAAGACACATTACATGGTCTCATTTTTGGCAAAACATAACCAAACCCAGAAGCAGCATGTGAAAACCTACAGACGACCCGTAATTCTACTAACGTTATCCATTTTTCACACCATTGTGGAAAAGTTTTGCATCGATTTTCACATTGCTTCAATTTGCTAAGTTCTGCGGGCATTCATCTACGCAGAGCTCTCATTAACTCCCATCACACCGTTTTAAGATGGCTGAGGATTGGACTTCAACTGGATCTCTGCAACATCGAGATTATTCTATTCGGCTATTTTATTAAAGGTTTGCTGCCGTGTTTGGGATAGCTGTCCAGTTGTATGACCTAATTCGGCCAAGCTTTGGTTGCCACACAGTAATTTATTTATGTGCAAGGTACCAGGCCCTTGACAGTTGGTACAAGGTGGTAGTTTTGCAAACATAAGTTGTGCTGCCTTGCTCTGTTTAGTTTGCAGAATCTTTGTCTTTGCAGCTTTACCAAACGAGTAATTTTTCAATTGTACTGACAAGAACTTGAACATTTAGCACGCTAACCGAGCCCTGCAGTTAGATCAAGCATTTGTGTTTTAGCAATTTCTCTAAGAGCTGTGCAGTTTATAACCTGGCCCAGACTGATGGGCAGCCACATTTACTTCTTTCACAGACATCTTCCCGCTCGGTCGGACCTGAAACCTCCAAACCAGTGAACATGCTGATGGTGATCAGTTTATTGGGCGCGTTTGTTATACTTCCCATCTGAATTCCTGTGGAAGCCATAAGGGTGGACTTTTGTTTTTTACACACTGCTTTCACTCTGGATTCTTTTTAATAGAATAAATAACGGCGGTCCACATGTCTTGTGTTGTTCCTCTGACGCTGCATTTACACAAATTCATGTAAATACAATAAATGAATATACTTGTCAATCCTAATCGGTATGAACAGGATGGACAGGTTACAAAAGACGGCTGATCGTTTAACGCAAACCTCTATGAAAGAAGGATTTGTTTTCTGAACTGTTGTGCTAGACTGCGGTAACTTAAGTAAGCCAAACAAACCCACGTTCAAAGGTGAGGATGTAACAAGCCTGATGATGAGCCAAACACTAAAACAACAGTTTCCTTTTGTTCAAGCAGAAAGAATTTGGTTTATGTAGAAACAAGCAATGTTTTGCAACTGGATATTTCCCTCACCCTTCAAAAGACTTAAAGCTAAACTAAAAAGAAGCGAACACCCACCAGTCTGCACCGAGAACTGACACTTTTTGAAAATGTTTGCAGGCGTTACCGACGGGGAGCAAAGGAAACCTGGGCGACAGCCACGTCAGGGCTCAGTGTCTTTCACTACACAACATTAATGTGGTGTGTCAGATCATCTTATTTTTTCCTTCATTTTCTTTTCAATTCCTATTATATAAACCAGAGAGTCAAAGCAAAACAAATGAATCAATGAACAAACAAATGTGGAGAAAAAAAAGAGAGAGAGAGAGAGAAAAAAAAGGCCTCCGTCCAGACCTGATGTCCCTCCCCTTCCCAGCCGACAGCAGAGGGGGTGAGCTAGCCTGGAGGAGATGGGACAGACCCGTCCAACTGTACAGCGCAGTGAAACATAACTTACATATTAGCTCATTTTTACATGTACAGTCGTGATCAAGGCACAGGGATCTTCTACAAGTTATTTTTTTCTTCAATAAAGTTGTACAAAATAATACATTTTACAGTCTGTACAAGAATAATAGTCCAGCAGTAAAATAAAGAGATGTACTTAAAGCCGAGGAGGTGGGGGACAGGACAGGTGAGAGAACAAGACCAAAAGCTAGGAGGGAGGGAGGGAGGAAAGGAGGGAGGAAAGGGGGGTGGGGTTGTTGTGTGGTCAAGGAGGGCTGGAGCAAGCATGTGCATGTAGTGTGTGTGTGGCCGTGTGTGTGTGCTCGCTCCCATTCAAAATGTTGCATCCAGTCTCTGCAAGTCTTTAACTTCATGCTGGCTTTTTTCTTTTTTTCTCCTCAACTTAAACCTTTATATTTTCAACATGGTTCGCTTTTAAATAGCAGCGGGAGCAAAGATGTAGAGTTATGTTGTTGTTTTTATGCAGTAAGGATAGATATCTGACAGAAAACCAATTGCTGGGGGACAGTAAATGTGGGGACGGCCCCCCCCGCTAATGGGTACAAAGTGAATTTTTAAGGTTGAGACTTGGATTTAGGATCAGGACTAGATTTAGGGTTAGGGGGAGGCATTTAGCTGTGATGGTAAAGGGCTACAGCAGGGGATAGGCAACTCCGCTCATACAGAACTTTATTCCTGCAAGTTTTAGATATTTGTTTCAACAAACTTGATACAAATCAGACTGAACTGAACAACATAAGCTGTTGGATCCATTTCATTCTCTCTTGACTCTAAAGGACTGGATTTGCCCACCCCTGGGCTAGGGAATGCACTGCGTCAACATAGCGTCCCCATGGTCAATAGAAACCAGTGTGTGTGTGTAGGATGGATTTAAATGGTGGACAAAAGCAGATCTCACACACAGTGTACATCAACATACAACATGGGGTAAAAACTAACAAAAACTTAAAAGCTGAATTATGTTATTACAGGAAATTTATATATA
>JBBDHI010000003.1:15708307-15718921 GCA_037177115.1 Craterocephalus stercusmuscarum
CTCTCTCTCTCTCTCCGCCTGCGCGCGCGCTCGTGTGTGTAAGAGAAAGTGGAGCTTTTGATCACACAGATTTCAAAAGCTTAAAATAAAATATCTCATCACACATATCTCGGGGGGGGAATCATGAAAACCATAGTTGCACCGAGATTTAAAAAAAAAAAAAAACAGCAGCTTTAGATGAAACCTAATGAATAACAGAAAAAAAATCTGTTGTAAAAAAAAGTATTGTAAATGTAAATGTATTTTATGCAGCGGGCATGGTTTCAGACAGAATGCAATGCCCTCTGCTGTTTTGGAGGTCACACTGACATCGAGCAACATCCGCTTCGTATGGAGTTTCAGCCAATAGAGAGCGAGCTCAAAGCATTCCCTCAGCCAATCAAAACCGCTGGTTTGTTTAAAGGTTTTAAAAAAGTGGACGTTTGAAATCAAACAGCCAGCGTTTAAGAAAACTGAGACACGGGCGCTTTTAAAGTAATATGTATCACATTTTAGGTGTTTGAATTTTATTTTAAATTGTATTTACAGCGGGAAAATTATCGATTGTTTTTCGGCGCTATTAAAGAAAAGGCATTCTGTCTCTAGGCTCATGTGGATATTACTTTGAATTGATGTAGCTAGCCACACTCCACAGCTTTCGTGTACTGGCCGACATAGTTGCTAGTAAGCTTGTGGAGCGTTTCCTGCTTGAGAGCAGCTTTAATTCTGGGTAAATCTACAGAAACTGGTTTTTCGCCGTCTTCGTGCAATATATTCAGGTAAGTCAAATTATCTTTAGAAGTTGTGTAACAACGTTATAGGATGTTTTAGTCGTAAGATAATGCAAACTTTTTTCCATATAGTTTAGATAGCCACATGAGGATAATGGCTGCTTGACCATTGTGTAATGGCTGACAGTGCATTTTAAACAGACAAATAATTAAAAGAAATTAACATTTTAATTATTATTCAGTCAAATAGACAAATACTTTTAGTACAAACAACCTACGTCTGAAAATGCGTCCTGTTTGACAAATTAAGGTAGCTATCAAAATGTGTTTGTTTTACAGAAAATTGAAAAGAACTGTTTTAATAAAATTGCTAATAAATAGATTTAAAGTGGAAGAAAACAGGGGCGGAATCATAAAATGAACACAAAATCCTTCAAAAATCATGAGCTTTTGTTGCCCTCAAAAATCGCTTGAAAACCAAAACTGAACCACAGTTTCTCCCATTTATACCAGTATCATTCAACAATGAAACAATGTTATGATTTGGCGCTATACAAATAAAGTTGAATTGAAATTGAATTGAACAAAAACAGATGTTCTCTGTAATAGTAAATTTGCAGATGATTCTGAAATTTAACTCTTGTGTCTTGAAATGGGGGGGGACTTCTTATGCTGGTGACTTTGATTTAATTCCATTTACTCTAGGTAAATAGATGATGACCATTAGTTTGATACTGCCATCTCAGTGCTGCTGTAGTTTTGATTTTCATATTTTCCAGATTATCACACCTTTAGTTTTCTTCAACTCTATCTAAACAAAATCATGATTTCTTTTTCTCCCCTCAGAAAATGGATTCTTCTGGCACGCTCAAGGCGACGAACAGTATCAAACTACAAAGACCTGAAATAAAGGTAAATGGGCAGTCTCAGTGGGTTTGTCTTACTTTTTGTTTAGCTTCATCATCTCAGTTTACCTAATAAATGTTTTTTTAAACTTTGAATGTTAAGTTTAGACTTTAAAGTTAATAACATTTATATATGCAAACACAAGTAAGACTCAGACATACATCTTAGGATTATAAGGATGAAGAGGAGCAACACAACTGCCATTGCAGGAAATAGGCAATGTCTTCAGTTTAATCTGCTGGTGGAGAGAGAAGAAATCTACCATTTAAGAGTGTCATGGCAGACAAACATACAATTTCATGTATAAAACTACAAAAATAAATACAAAACTTACAGTTGCATCCTCAGATGATAAAATTGAAAGCTATTTTTTGAAGTTCTCTTTTATGAGCACTCACTCTCTAATTTATTGGTGTAAAGAAAAAAAGGGAAGAAAAATGACTACTGTTGTGTTTCAACTTAGTTTTTTATTTGTATTGCAGTCGAATGGTGAAGGTCCAAAACGGGTTCCTGTGTCGCAGCAGTCACACGTGGTCCAGAAGGCTGTTGTGACACCAACTCAACGGGTTACCTCTGCGCCGAAAGGCCCTCAGCGTATTCAGCGGCCTGCCAGTCATCAGAAACCTGTATCTCACGTATCTGTTGCTATCAAGTCCCCACATCCTGGGGACCAGAATGTGGACCCTGCTACTCGGATTATCAACCCTGCACCACAGCCCAAACCTGGGTCTCAGCTAAACCACCCAGAAACACCCGTTCCCATTGCAAAGCCCGATTCAGCCAAGCCCCCACTGGAGTCAGCAAAGCAGGAGAAGCCACAGAGTAAGCATAGTACTAAACTAGAAAAGCAGATTAACAATATCTATAATCGGATTACTAAATTTGTTTTTCTTCCTTATTAGACAAACCTGCCAAAAATGATCATGCCTCCACATCAAAGTAAGTAAAATTTGTCCTTATGCAGTCACCTGATAGCTTGCAGATTATGTCAGTATTACTGTAAATGTGTGCTGCTGTGTTCAAACAGAATGCGATGGAGCCTAGAAAACTTTGACATTGGCCGACCCTTAGGAAAGGGGAAGTTTGGTAACGTCTACCTGGCCAGAGAAAGGCAAACTAAGTTCATCTTGGCCTTGAAGGTGCTCTTCAAGAAGCAGCTGGAGAAAGCGGGAGTAGAACACCAGCTGAGGAGAGAAGTGGAGATCCAGTCGCATCTCAGGTAAGAAGTTGGCAAAAGAATTGACTCGGGCCTGACAGCTAACTTTGTTTATATCACTGCATCTGTTGCTCTAAACTGGAGAGACGGCATTTATATATTCAAGGACCAAAAAGGGATGGTAGATTGTTCAGAGGACTTCTTTTGGAATCAAATTCCTTTTTTGTAGTTATGTGTGAAAGATGTGCAAGTCTGCGGCGGAGAGTTTGTTTTTAATCAAAACTTTTAAAGAGCTCAACATCATTGCACAATCGGACGATTGACACAAAATTTCCCAAGTCTTTACTGCGAACCTTCAACCAAAGCCATCTGGTCTTTGGAGGGGGCATTGGCAGATTGGATAAACGTCGCACAGCGTCAACAAAAAAACCCTCTGTCCGCTTTCTCCTCTAGTAAGATCAAAGTATCATGCTTGCTTGAAATAAGTGAGAAAACAACAAAGTAATTAGCGTGCTAGATAGACCAGCGTGATAAATCACGTCATGTTTATAGGTCTGCCTGTGCATGTCACACGGCTGTAAGATGGCGGGTTGTTACGACAGTTTTTAACACTACAGAGTGTTCTTTTGAAAACAAAGTTCATAATGGACCGTGTTAAAAGGACATAGTCTGGGTAACTGTCTGACAGGGTTGTAGCAGCACAGATAATCACAAGATGGACATTATTCAGGTTACCTGAAATTTCTTTTCTGCTATTTTATTGTTTGAGCTCATTCTATATTTGGTTCTCCTTCTGACAGCTTTCTACTGCAGGTAAGATTGTGTCAACCATAAATACTACACACATCTCCCCTTGAAAAATGAAAAGTTCAAATATCCCTTATTAATGTTTTTCTTTAAAAAGGACAAAGAAGCAATCCATATGTTGATTTTGCACATGTAGAGTGCATGTATGTCTAAGCTGCTGTTTGAGTGGATCTGTGGTCTGGAGCCAAGGGTGTACAAGTTGTTCACCAAGTTTTAATGTTGCTTTTTAAACATACCACATTGAAAGCCTTAAACCAGGGCTTCAATAGTTGGTCCACAAGGTCCACAGTTGTAGATGCTTCCCTCAAATCTAATGTACCTCCTCAATAGCTTGTTGTCCACTTCTGCCCAAGCATGTTAATCTGATTCAAGTGTGTTGGTGCAGGAAACATCCAAAACTTGTACGACTGCGGCCTGTGAGGACCAACTTTGGACATCCCTCCCTTATAGTGAAATGTATTGCAGAGCATCGAGGGCAGAGGCTTTGGTTGCTATTCATTTATTTATTATATACCAAATGAACTCTAATATTTTACAGATACTTCAGGATTTTATTCTGAATTGTCCATATTTCCAGTACAAGATAGTGTTAACAAAAAAAAACTAGCTTTGAGGTGACTAGATCAGGCGTAAACAAGTTTCTGCCTGAAGAGCTGCAATCCTGTAAGTTTTAGATGCTTCTCTATTTCAGCTCGCCTCCATCTAATTAATGAGTCACTTAAAGTGTGACAAGCTGTTGGATTCATTTAATCTGAATCGGCTGTGTGTGAGTGGTTAATCACCAAAAACCTGCAGGACTGTGGTACTCGGGGACCAAACTTGCCTATTCCTATACTAGACAAATGTGGTACCAGTTGGATTTTGCTCTGGTGAAATGGTTTTGGCTAGTTGACACAATTTTGTTGAGTAATCCTCTGCTTGTGTTCTTCAGGCATCCTAATATCCTGCGTCTCTATGGCTACTTCCACGATGCATCTCGTGTGTATCTGATCCTGGAGTTTGCACCCAGAGGGGAGCTGTATGGTGAGCTGCAGCGCTGCGGAAGTTTTCCTGAAGATAGAAGTGCCACGGTAAGTGGGCCAGTGTTCCATGACTTTGCTGTGCTTGTAAGGAAACAAAGAATTTGTACATTATTTCCACATCTTTTTTGTGCCTTTTCTGGGATAGCGTGGAAGTTCTGGGGAATAAAGGGGGTTTAGGTTGACCAAAGATGGACCACATATTGTGTTTATAATACGTTGTGTGTTTATCTGTTATACCAGTACATCATGGAGCTGGCAGATGCCCTGAATTATTGCCACACCAAGAAAGTGATACACAGAGACATCAAGCCAGAGAACTTACTACTTGGAGCCAACGGGGAGCTAAAGATTGCAGATTTTGGTTGGTCTGTTCACACTCCCTCTTCAAGGTATGAACATGTCTTGAATGCTGTTTTTTTTTTTATCTGGTAATGATAGGGTGCATCCGTCTTATTGTGATACTGTGGCCAGATTGTTTTTCTTTTGTTTGTTTGTTTTTTAGTCTTTACAGTCAGGACACATTTCTGTATTCAGAATCGCCTTCTCTTTTCAGGAGATCCACTCTGTGTGGAACGCTTGACTACTTGCCTCCGGAGATGATTGAGGGGAGAACTCATGATGAAAAGGTGGACTTGTGGAGTCTGGGGGTCCTTTGCTATGAGTTCTTGGTCGGAAAACCCCCATTTGAAGCGAAGACTCACGATGAGACCTACCGCAGGATTTCAAGGGTATGACAGCCACATGTGTGAGCGGTGATGGAGCTTCACCCTTTGCCCTGTCAGATTTTCACCTCTGGGACCAGATTACAGGACATTTACAGAACAAGTCAGAAGTTTGTGTTGGTGAGAAAGTGTGTGAAAACTGGTACTGTGCATAATAGATGGGCAATATTGACTAAAAGATTTCTCACATTGACGTCTGGTTTTTATCATGGTAACAATAAGTCACGATAAAACTAATTCGTCCTAATTATTCGTATTATAAATCTGTCACCACATGCAGTTTTAGAGCCCTAAAATAACTGAACTACATCAGTACCAAGTAATAACACCTGTATCGCAAAACTGTAGTCACGACCAAACCAGTTCCAGATAACAGCTGGAGCCTCTTTTGGGAACAAACTCCTCCGACATGTCTGCTCCACCTTCTACCACACTGTTTATTACACATGTGAGTTGGCCTCCAGGTGTCGAGCACAGTAATATCATCGATATTGTTTGGGTTGAGTAAGCCATATCACCCAAATGTGGCCTCTGCTTCCAACCTGATGTAGTGGGAAGTGTCCCTGGAGCATGCTGTGGTGTTTAAAAAGCATCTCGTCATATTGGATCCATTATGACTTAAATAAACCCAGCAGTTGATGTTTTATTTCCTATGTGAAGGAAATAAATGATCAGTTACATGGATTACACAGGTTTCCACACAGGTTGTTGGTTGTCTCAATTTAAAAAAAAAAAAAAAGAAACGTTTTCAATAGTTTTTTGTAATATCGTTTTCCTATTAGAAGTTGGGCTAGCTAGAAACATTGAATTAGAGAAAACATCCGGAGTGGCTGCTGCTCTTTAGCATGTCTTGCTACTAGTCTTTAACAAGAAATCTGTTTTTCCCACTGTGTTTTTTTTCCTTCAGGTGGAGTACACTTACCCTGCACAAACCTCTATCAGTGATGGAGCTAAAGACTTAGTTGCCAAGCTGCTGAAACACAACCCCATGCGCAGATTGCCCATCCATGGAGTCATGTCACATCCCTGGGTGCTTGAGCACTCCACCAGGAAGCCTACCACCCTGAACAATGATGAGTCCTGTCAGTAACTCATGCCCAACATTGTTGTGCATGTGATATTGGAGAATAACAAAACGGCAACAGTTAATGATATTGCGTGGAGCTGACTCCTCCAAACCGGCTTCTCCGCAATTACAAAATCACTTTATATGGATGTTTGTCTGCAGGCACATTGAGCCACTTGGTCATATGCGTTATCTTTTACCTTCTACTTTGAGCTTTTTCTCTTTCCAGTGGCATTCTTGCCTGTAAATACTTAACTGTTTTTCTTTTCTTCTTGTTTTTGTATAATTATGAAAATTTTATTGAGCTTTTGTGAAGTGTCATTACTTGAAAAGCAAGTAAATTATAATTTTTTGAATATGACACTTTAGAATTTACTGTGATGTGTTCATGAATGACATCTACAGTATGTTTTAACAGTCTTGTTTGTATTTCACTTTGTTCCAAGAGCTCTGTTTGCGCTGAGGCCACATGAACTTGATTTATCAAGAGGTATTGGAGTTGGCGCTTGATAGTGTGCTGCAAAACCACTGGAAATGGGAGAATTACAGGCTTTGATCTGAACGTTTTTAGGCTGTTAATAAAGTAATACAATAAAATGTTGGGCTACAAGTTGGTGTGCTGGTGACTTGTCTGTGTCCAACCACCTTTCTTTATGGGGGTGAAATATTGGGCCTTTGTCGCTACATTTTAAAATTACTATACATCTGTGTCCGCATTAATTTACCTTTACTGAACACTATGCTAAGAAATGCAGTTGCCATTCAGGTCCACTAGGTGGCTCCCTGCGATAATATATAGGTCGGCTCGGGCTATTATGAAGAAATTCGTCTTATGACTGGTTGTTCCCAGTTTACAAATCTCTCTTGTGCTTTTATGTATATTAATTCATGGACGTACATGTACGTCTATGTATGACTGTTTAATGGGACATGTTCAGTACTTCCGTGTACTTTATTTGACTAAATGAATTCCTAGCTGATGCGTAATTCCTTTGGGTTTAGTACTGCACCTCAAACGACTGGAACCAGATGAGGAATACCAGATCTATACACATTTATTTGAAGCATTTTCATTGCTTAATACATTGGGCTTCAGGCTTTAGTTATGTAGTAGTTTGTTTTTTTATTTGTTTGGCTTTTAAAGAATATTTTTTGTTAAATTTATATGTAGTATATCTTTAGATGAAGCCACGCGGAAATAAGCGGTTCGTCCAGATGTTTGCCTCTGCAGAGGGAAATCAACAGAGTGGATAAACATGTCTGCCAGAAGGCCTGATGCAAAGCCTGCAGCAGAAAATATGTCCAAACGCTCATTTTCAGCGAGCATGTCGAATTGTGGCAAAGAGGAAAACCTGCATGTTGTCAATCGCTACAGATGCAGAAGTTTAAAAAAAATCCAAAATTGGTTGTCGGATTGTTTGAATAGCCACCCCTTCCCTCTTTAATAGCCTGAACATCGTCACTGAAATGGGCTAAAATCCAGGCCTGCGCAGCCTGCGCACAATTCATCTTGACTTCCTCATAAAAAAAAAGAAGTAAAAATGTGACTGCGACTGACCATCGTTTTCTATCTTTTATTATAGAGAAAAAAACATGTTCGGATCTTTTTAGATTTACATAAAACCACACACATTTTTACAAGATAATTTCACTTATTTCTTTATTCTTTAATATTAATTTCACGATATATGATAACGACTTTGAGATATACATTCCATCTTTTTGAAACCACAATAACACACTACACATACGGTTTTTATAACATTTCCACAGGACCCATTGGATTGCACAGAATGAAAAATGTCAGTATGCACATTTTCCTCTTTGATGAACTCACTTTTTTCACTTTTTATTTCAGACACCGAATTTTTCCAAGACATGAGTCTTCCAAATTAATTGGTAAAACAGGCCATGTGGTTCTAAATGCGATATGTTAAAACTTAAGTGTGCAGTGTTTAATTCTGGGTCCCCAGAGAGAATTTGGGCCACATGATGAAGGGATGCTGGGCGCTGTGGGAGAATTTTGCAATTGCCAATTGAAAAGCTGAGTAAAAGAATCGACAAATACTGGAAAACAAAAAAGGCCTAAAAGCATTAACAGGTTCAAGCAGAGGAACCGAAAATGACCTATTTATATCTTTATTTTTATTCCCACTTTCAAGTTTCAATATATTTGCGTGTCAGAAATAGTATATTATACATTCAATGCATAGTTTTATAGCTGCTGTGATCAATCTGGTATTTTATAACAGTTCTCATTTGGGAATTTCCAAATTCTATTAAATATTTTCCTGTTTATTGCCTTTTTTTAATAACTATATCTTTTTCTCTCTCTGTCTCTTTCTGGCTTTACCACCACGCCCACAGCTCGCAGTCAAATTGCGAATTATCTATAAGATAGTGACATTTCTTTCTAAATATTTTCTCTCTTTAAAATAAATCTTATCATCATTAAATCACAATTTATCCAACCGTCACAAAGTCGAGCGTTACATGAAGTGAAATCTCGTGTGGGGAAGCACCACAAGAGCGACGAAAAGGCATGCTGCCTTTCTTGCAATTTGATTTTAGGTCAATATTGTAAACGTTCACTCCACTGGAAAATATCTATATGTACTTTTGTTCGCATATTTATACAATATGTATCTGTGTGAGTAGTCTTCTATTTTTTGTGAATGTCTTTTATTATCTCACTGCCAACCACCACATTTGTGTGTTTGTGTGTGTGTGTGTGTGTGTGTGAATTGATACAAGTAGTGCATGAGTGCGAAAAACATGTCCGCGTGTGCACTGTGCGCGTGTTTTAACGCATGAATCAAGCAGGGGGGGGGCGCTCGCCGCGGAGTCGTGTGTTTTTATGTTTTCACTAAATGGGGATTCGCAGTTAACACCTAGTTTCAGCGATGGCTTGCGTCTACTCTTCTATGTTGTATTTGAAAGCCTCTATGAGCCCCTCCATCGAATGGATGAAACCAGATATGCTGCATATACCCCCTATTACAAAGATGGCGACATCAAAGAAAACCTGGTGCCATAGCAGCTTTCTCCATAAAAGCTTGAGGTGGAAGATGCTGGGAAGCAGAAAGCAGAGGCCTGCACCTGTCAGGCTGCCCGTGAGACCCATGAGGAGGGCGAAATGTGGCACGTAGATTGCCATGAGCAAGGTGAACACAACAAGGCTACATCGGAGAGTCAGTCCCCAAGACTTTAGGCGTCCGTCGCCTCCGTAGCAATCTGGGAAATACGCGCGTCCTCCGTCCTGGAAAAAGGTTTTCTCCAAAACCTCGACTGCAGCGAAAAATGGTAGCGGATAGGACAGCAAGGCTTTGGCCACGAGGAAGATGTTGACAACAGCTCGGATGCCTGGGGGCAGGTTGTCTGTGATGACCTCCTTGGTTTCGTCAGCCCAGGTCAAGTAGGCCACCAAGGCGAACAGGCCCTTGAGGATGCAGGCAGCGATGTGAGTCCATTTCATCATGCAGTGGAACTCGCTGGGTTTCGCCATGTTCCCCTCCAGAGACGGCAGGAAGATTTGCGAGGTGTAGCTGAACACGATAATCCCAATGGAGATGGGGAACTTCTTGACGTCGATGTAAAACTTGACCTTGTCCCAGGCCCAGTCCCTCGCCCGTGAGAGGCAGTAAGCGATCACCAGGACATTGATGACGAAGTGGGCCAGCGTGCACAGCAAGCTGAACTTGGAGACGGCTTTCAGGTTCTTGAGGAAGGCGCAGGGGAGGAGGGCGGCGGTAGCGATGATGGCCCAAGACTTCTGGGAGATCGGCATGTTTGGGAAACTGTTGTACATGAGGTTACCACTGACCACCACATACAGGATGCAAGTCATCACTAGCTCTATGATTTGGGCTACATTCACGACGTGGCCACCCAAAGACGGGAATCTGGGCGCGCAGCACGCGTTGGCAATGTCCACGTAGGAGTCTCTTACGCGCACCAGCTGCCCGTCTTCGTCCTCTTCGTACAGGCAGGCAATGAGGATTTTCCCCGTGTAACAGCACACTACTGCGGCGAAAATAATGAGAAAGAGTCCGAGGTATCCTCCGTGCAGGATGGCATAGGGCAACCCGAGAACAAACATCCCCTAGAAAGGGAAAAAAACAAACACACAGTGAATGTTAAGTTAAAGTTGAACATAATAATAATTATAGGCAAGTGATCACGTTTGCAATCAGCTGTAAGCAGACTCTGTTTCATGCCGGCTTTG
>JBBDHI010000003.1:15737658-15748052 GCA_037177115.1 Craterocephalus stercusmuscarum
TAACGGAAATAGATTTACCCTGCAAAGGCACTAAACCTAGAAACTGTGAAATGGGCCTACTGCTTTTTTCTCCCCCTTCTTTTTAAAAAAAAATTCTTAGCTTTCTCCCAGAATTCCGAGGACCCCCAGGCACCCCCTGGAGGCCCCCCAGGGGGCCCCGGCCCCCAGTTTGAAAACCGCTGTACTAGAAGAAGACAGTCTTTGCTATAACATCGCTAGTTTCTGTTTTGGGTGTTTTTTTGGCACAGTAATGTTGTATCACTCAGGCTGTTGCAGGATCAAGTTGTTATTTTGCTCATTCTGTTTAAAAGCGGATAATCCCGTCTATTTTCTTTTATTTGGATTTGTACAATTCCTCTGATTCTGACACTATGTTTAATGTCTGGTTATCACCAATCTTGCTAAAAAATTGAATAAATAAAATAATGAACATGTTTTCTGGCATAGTCTCTTGGCATTGTGGGTCTGTCTGCTCCCAGCTCTGTCACAGTCAGTCTGCAGCTGAATGAAGCGTTCAGCCCCATCTCTGTGTCACAACAGAGCATCATCCTCTGACATACTTAGACCATCGGGGTGTCCCCCCCCTCTCCATCTCGACTCACACACAGATCTGAGACTGGCTCGCTAACCTCCGGCATCCCACTGTCAACATTACTTCTGTCCACCCACATCTCTCCTCGTGCATCCTCATGCTGTGGTGAGGAAAATCCCCCCGGAGGGAGCGTTGCAGCGTGGGTATTTCTTCACGCCACACACGCATGCTGTAAAACAAGAAGGCATAGCTGAGACAATGAGGCTGTGACGTAGAGGGCGGCTGCCGAGGTTGTGGCTCCTCATTGGATGTTGGAGTGGCGTGTGCACAGTCATAACGGTGGTGCAAGGTGCTGGGACATTCTAGGACAAACCTGAAGGACAGAGCTGCTCTTTTCTTCTTTTCTTGGCTCCTTTGGTTTCCTCCTCAGTCTTGTCACTGTGGAATCACACAATTCAAAGAAAACAAATGTCATCTCATGTAATCACGTTAGTGTTTGGAGTGTGGGCACATTGAACTGGAGTGTTTGTGTGTAACTGAGTTGTGGGCTTGTATGTGTGCTGGCAGTGTCGCGTTGTGTATTTGTGTGTGTGTGTGGGTCTGGGGTGGTGCGTGCAGTGGTCCTGAGTCATGAGTCATGTTGAGGAGGGAAAGCACAGCCGTCCTCCCTCGCCTCTGTGGGGGCTTTTGAAATGAAGAATGCTGCATCAACATCACGCTTCAGGCTAAAAGCTTTCTATTGTCACTGTGCTGTAGCGATAAGGTTGTGTGCGTGTGTGCATGTGTTTATGTCAGCCCGTGCACAGGCATGCAGACGCACACCCCCTTTCTTCTTTGAAGTGTGAAGGCATCAGTTTGTGTCTACATACAGTCTGATTTGTTCAGTGTGAGACATGCTGTCAGTCTGAAGTGTCACCGTGTGTGTGTGTGAGAGACCCAGGGGATAAAGCGCTGTTGTCTGTTATCAGCAGTGTGTTTATGTCTGATTGCTGCTGCAAACACCAGCAGCCATTAAGCAGTGCCAGTTTGCCTTAAAAAGAAACACCTCAGTTTTATTCATTTGTTTTTTTTAAAGCAAATTCCTGTTAAAAAGACTCATATTTTATCGTCTTAGAACATGTATGATCAATGGTTGGAGCACTTTTGCAGCTAAGATCATAATAAATAGACCAAAAAACTGATCAAATATAGCAGAGGATCCCATTTAAACACAACACTGTTTAAAACTGGATTGACTGTAAACATCTTACAGTCAATGCAAAATTGTTGAAGAAGGGTAGAAAACTCAAGAATCTGAAACAACCATAGAGCCACAAGCAGATTTATCAGTATCTAAATCAACAATTTAAGGTCTATTCTATTCTATTCTAAAAGGTGCATCCGTCTAAATAGTAGTGCCTGTATTACAACTGTATAACGATTTGGTAAAAGATGAACTTACAAAATAATTTTCAAAGGTTTCACTTGGTTGTGCTGTGGGTATGAACGGTTAACTTGTTTTTACTGATGATGTGCTAAAGAATAAGAAGCTACTGGATAAAGTTTACAAAATGTAGAAATGAATTTTCAGCATAGCATGAGTCATAGAGAGCCAAAACAGATTGGACTGATGTTTGATGTAAAAATAATGAATCAAAACCCAAAATACTGTGAAAGCAACACTAAGACTGTTTGCTATTCTGCAGGTTTCAGACTATTTGTTTTTTTGTTGATGTAATGCTAATAGAAGGATTTAATGTATGAGGTGGAGATGTCAGATGCATGATTCTCAAACCAAAAGCTGAGAATGTGAACTTTTATCCAAGAGTGCTTCATTAAAGAGCTAAAATTTGAATTGTCTGTTTCTTCAGTATTCAGCTAAAGTGTTTGAATGAATGCATGTATGTTTTGATCCATTTTGTTATTTTAACATGTCTATAAATGTACAGTACAATAATTGAAAATAAACCTACGTTAGACGAACTGATACAAGCTGTGATTCCAGTGTGCAGCCTGAGTAAATTACCCAGCTTTATCTCACCGGAAGCTGCATCCTTTTAACATATTTGCACTGATGGATATTGAAAGATAAAAACAGGCTTCAGCACGCAATCATTTTATCTTTAATTACGAGCTTTATTAATGCCACTTTTTATATGGAAATGTGAATTTATTAAACCTGGATACACAATGTAGGTTTATTTAAAGCCGCCTCTTTTTTAATTTGGCATTTTTCCTACCAAAAAATAATGACCAAAGTGGCTATTTGAATATCTTTGATGCTCCTTTCAGCACGTCTTCCTGAAGCAGTTTCACAATCAGCTCTCCGCCTGTCTGTCGGCTTTCTGCAGGAGAGATAGCTCAGTCTTCATTACGCGCTTCATTAATCTAAATGCTAATTGATTCTGCGAAGGCCTTTCAGACCGAGGGCCAAGTCTTGTGTTCCCCCATTGATTGTGTGTGTGTGAGGTTGTGCATGTGTGTATGCGTTTGTGTGTCTGTGCACCTGCTAGATCCTGGAGAGACACGTCCTGACAGAAAAGCCTCTCCTGCCTGTCTATCTGCCTCAAGTGTGGCACTGATATGGTTTGAGAGCTTCTAGCCTCGGAGACGAGTAGTCCAACAAAAACAGCCACAACCGGGCTCAGAGCAGAGTTTAGAGCTCCGCGGTGGCGGATGTGTGGGGGGAATAAATGAGGAGCACATGCGAATAAAGGCAGTTGGCGTATTGTATGTAACAGCCGGGTGGATAAAACAGAGGATGCAGGGGCAGTTAAATGATCCATGTTCTGTTGCTAGGAGACACTGGGGCTGGATGGTGGAGATAAATGCTGGGATCCACCCCTGGCAGCGAGCAGAGGGTGGGTAAGAGTCAAGGGGGAGGCAGAGGGTAAGGAAGGGAGAGTGGAGATAGGAAGGGAGGGGGGAGTCACATAACAAAAGATAGAGGAGTCCCCCCCCCACCCCATACACATACACTCAAACACACACACAAAACACACACTATCCCCTTCAATTGCCCCTTTTTTTTCAGCTCAGTTAAAATGTTTTTTGTTAAAGTTACTTATGTATCCATCGATTTACTTAAGAGATCCAAACAAAACATGTTTTGAGAACCTCTAAAGAGTGATGTGTGTCTGAAATAGCTGGAAATGATTCATTGGCTTTTTGTAGATGGTGTTGAGCTGCACAGACCCTGACACAGGAGGGTGGCGTGTAAAGAAATGTTGACCTCAAGCTCCTTTTCCAGCTGCAAAGGTCTGCAGTTCCGCTTTCATACATGCTGTAGACAACAGGAAAACCTTCATGTGTGATGCTGGTGAAATTCATTGGAGTGATGCTTTGCTGAAGTGTGCAGGAAGCAGGACATGAAGCAGAAATTATTGTGTGGAAATCACTGTTTTGCTCACATCACATTCAGGATAGTGGATGATGGATTCAGTGTGGGACTGTGCTTACACTGATTGCTTAACACCAGCTGTGACAGTGCGTCTCAGGGCAGATCTTATCAAGGTGATGGCATCACAGCTTATTTTCACTGCTGTCAGTGAATGTTTCAAAGCATAAGTATAGTAAATCTGAGTTTTCGGTGTCTTTAATCACTCTGATAAACATGAATAGTTAAAAAAAATTACCATCCATTCACCTTCTGACACATATTGGGGTCGGGTCGTGGGGGGAGAAGCGTAAGCAGGGAAGCCCATACTCCCATCTCCCCAGCCACATTAACCTGCTCATCCGTATGGATCCCCCGTTGTTCCCAAGATAGCCAGAGGTGTAGTTCGTCAAGCGTGTCCTGGGCCAACCCTGAAGGCTCCTCCTGGTGAGATGTGCCTGAAATGCAGTCCAGGAGGGAACCTGACCAGATGCAAGAGCCACCTCATCTGGCTCCTCTCAATGCAGAGGATCAGCAGCTCTACTCTGAGCCACTGCCAGATTATGGAGCTTCTCACCTTATCTCAAAGGGAGAGCCAGACCACCCTGTGGAGGAAACTCATTTCAGCCGCGTTCACGTTCTTTTCAAGTACAACTTACTCCGGGCAATCGTGACGAAGCTCTGGCTCTAGCTGTAGAGGGACCTGACGGCTCGTACAAGGGGTTCCAGCACTCCGTAATCCCGGAGTAACCCGAAGAGGAGTCCCTGGAGGACCTTATGGACCTTCTTCTTCAGGACCCCTGAATAGACCGTACTAAGGAGGTTCTCCAGTGTGATCTGTTGGTAGTTGGAGCACACCCTTTGGTCTCCCTCCTCGGAGAGAGGCCCCCCACCCCAGTGAGCCAATCCAGAGGCACTGTCCCTGATGTCCGTGCAATACTGTTCCATGTCACCCAAGACAGCCGTACAGCATCCAGAGCCTTTAGAGACCACAGACAGATCTTGTGCTACACAGAGGACCCTGCCAATGTGGAGCTTTTTAATCACCTCAGACACCTCCACTCCACTTCACCAGAAGACTTGTTGCTGGTATTAATTAAGGAGGACTTTGAAGTATTCCTTCCAGTGATCTACAATGTGCCAAGTCAAGGTCAGCAGCCCCCAATCGTCAGAGCCGGAGCTCAGAGTCGAAGCTCCTTCTGACACGGGACTCTGCCAGACGTTCAGTTGACACCCGTCTCTTCACTTGAGCTTCCAGATATGTTGCCACGAATCCGATGATACCATTACAAAATCAATCATCAAACTGTGGCCATTGAGAGTCCTGGTGCCAAGTGCACAGTTGGACACTCTTATGCCTTAACACTGCGTTTGTTATAGAAAATCTATGATGAGAACAGAAGTCCAACAATGAAACACCACCCGGATTCAGATCAAGGGGCCCATTCCTCCCAATCCACCCCTACAGGGATCACTTTTGTTACCCAAGAGAGATATGAAGCAGAACGAGGTAGTCCCCAGAAGGAGAGGCCTCCAACACTCCTTCTATTCCTTCTATTCCTCTTTCTCTCCTAGGAATCCAAAAAGGTTGGGTACTCTGAGCTGCTGCTCGGTGCATAAGCACAAACAGTCAGGACCCATCTTCACATCCGAAGGCGGAGGGAAGCGACCATCTCGTCTGCCAGGGTAAACCCCAATACACGGGTGCTAAGCTGGGGAGCAATGGGTATGTCTTGCTCAACGCAAAATCAATGAAAATGGCATGAATCTGCAAAGGCTGACCTTAAAAGATCTGTCGTACCCCAAAACGAATAATTCATGTGATCAAATGGGATGTCCACTCTTATCAAAGCCCCTGCATTAACCCAGACCATGCAACGGTATTTAAGGCCCTGACTCACACAGTGAGTAATACTTTGACAAGATTGTATCACGGCTGGTTTGAACCTGATAATTAGGCCTGTTAACTTCTCATCTAAAACAAAACTCTATTTTCATCAGCAGAGCCCAGAGTCCTGAAAACCTATTAAATCACAGAGCCGTGCTGTGTTTCTGCCTCACTTCATCTCATCATTAACAGAAATTTAAATCTACATTTGAAAGTCAGACTCAGCTTTGCAAACTGAGATGGCACCTCCACACCTCTACAGCTGGTGGAAAACTGTGGCAGCCACCATGTAAGCACAGAAAAAGCTCCATGTTACACCGCTATTTCTCATCAATCCGGTCATCGTGGCACAAAAAGACAAAAGGAAGAAAAAAGTGCTTCCTCCCTTGAGTGTTAGGGAAATGGCGAGCTCTGAGAGCTCGTCGTGATTAGTCGTGAATGGGACGCAGAGGTCTGATTGGTGGAAAGAGCCGGGGGTCAGGCATTCTGCCAGCAGTTCATACAAGGCTGCTGATTGCTATTCATCCACTGATTACAGTAATTTAGATCTGCAGCAGGCCAAAGAGGCCTGTGTCTGGCATAGCTGGCTGCTGCTGCTCCAACTGGGGGTGCAGCTTGGATTGCTTGGTCCCCCCCCCTCCACCCCCTTTATTTATTTGTCAGAAATGAGTGAATGAGGCAGGAAAAAAACACAACCAAAAGTAGATTCTGAGAAACACACTCATACACACACACATACAAAAAAACCCAAAGACATTTCAGTGGAGGAAGATTCAAGTAGGACGGATGTGAGAATATCTGTATTTTTTTCAGTCTGCTATTAATCTGTCAAATTATTTTAAATGTACATGCTGGAAATATCATATTTGGAAGCTGATGCTGTAACAAAAGGTGGACAAAAAGAGTATTGTTCTTTGTCTTCCTGGCTGCGGCCTCTTCGGACACACTCAGACCCTGAATAATCTAAGTTGATGAAGCAGTTAGTAGCAAATGGTTTTTTCCAGGAGTGCCGGCGATGATTAATCAAGGACCTGAGCATCTCTGGCCTCTCCACCCGCACGCATTACAAGGTTAATTTCTCTATTGATTATTGCTGAAGCATAGACCAATACTTCACTAGATCTTTTCTGCTTTCACATGTGTTTGTTTGCTGCTTTCTGTGGATGCATAAATATGAAGGAGCAGATGTAACTGCGTTGATTAATGATGTTTTTGTTGATACCATCTCTCCACCACAGCCGTTACCTCATAATGAAAAAATAAATCATCTTTAGCGCATTAGAGTCACATTTATTGACAAAAAAGGGAACATTTTTCAAAAGTTTCCTTTCTACAGAAACGTATTAAAAACAATGACTTGTGTAAAGGGAATAAATATACATTCTGACGTCTGGCTGACGTCTAAATTTTTCACCATTAAGCGGTCCATACTTAGATCACAGTAGGACATAAATGCTCCTGTTAATGTCTGTCTTTCAGTTTCTGAGTATTTACAGAGATAACACTGTTTCAGAGATATCCACTCCACAGGTAGAGTCCTCTTTCCCACACACACATTCACGCAAACACAGTCAGTAGGTGATGCTGCACCTCATGCTGTGTTTAGACAATGTGTGTCCATGTGCTCTGCTCCTTGGGTGTTTGAACTCGTGCTACTTGCCCTCTGGGATGCTGCCTCAGAGGTGACCCAGTTCTCCTGACTGTCAGCAGAAGGCCGCCTCATCAGTTCGCTTTGTGCCGGGGCACTGAACTGTGCCTGAGACCCGGGGACAGACAGATCGGACATGTGTAATGAAGCTCATCACGCACACACACACACACACTGCAGTCGGCAGGTCTGGGGCCGTGGAATCTATCACACCCATTTATTACCTAATGCTTTATCAGAGAAATGTGATTCCTCTGTGCATTTCTGATGCAGCACATGGCCATTATGGTCCATTATGGTGGGATGACAGAGATGGAGCATGGGGTGTTGATAGATGTCGGTGTGGGGTCCGCTGTCATTACTCTGTCTATCGAGCAGAGTGTGCAAGTCACTTTCCACAAAATGGCCGCGGCGCAGCGACATGGCTTCGACAGCGAGGAGCAAATGATTTACATCTGATGATCGGCACAAAGTGTTTAAATACATTCATTTGCTGCTTGTGTGTGTTTGGAAAAGCTTCGGGAAGCAACGTGACCACAACAGACAGTCTTGCAGCAGTGATTTCTCCTCGCACCAGTGCGTACGACTGAACCATATATACACAGGAAATAGTTGATGTAAAGAAATCCATAAAAAAAACAAAAACAAACAAATATTTGAGCATCAAGAAAACATGTATGCAATCATTCCCATACAAAGTGTGGGCAAATTCACACAACATACTCTTACACTGGGTGCAACAACTCCTTATTCTATCCTACACAATATTCACCAACTACACAAGCAACAACGGTTTTACATTCATATAAATAATAACAATAATGCTAATCCCAGTGTGCCCCATGAGTCACTTCAGCATTTTCACCTCCATTAATGTGAACAAAAATGACAAGTAAAGACCAGCTTCACCATGTTCTAAACAGCTCCCTTCAGAGGTAAGATCCACTAGTGTCTCAAGATAAGAATAATATTATTAATAATAATAGCAAAAACAACAACAAAAATCTGAGATCTCTGAGCACTGTTCTGTGTGATTCAGGGTCATTAAAAACTGAGGAACTTAGAACAGAGTAGAGAATTCACAGATAAAAAGATATCAGTTCACTGGGGGCTCTTTCCCTCTAGAAAGTTTCAGTGTGGACACGTCATAGCAGGCGAGAAACAGGCTTGATTGAAGAGGCTGATAAACTGATTGATCAGTTGCAACAGGATGACATGTTTACAGAGAAGCTTCTGCTCCAGCATCTTTCAGACATATTTTCTCTGGTTGCTGGTTGGTATATTGCCACCATTTGGTAAAAGTGGGAAATAAAGATACAGACCAAATTCACAATTTTGGTAAAAGGAAAACAGATTTATCTCAACCTGTACTTTCAGTCTGCAACCAGCTTTAAAAATGCAAAAAAACCTAACTTTTCACTTATCACTGACACAGCTTTCATAGATAACAACTTTACTTAAAATATGTACAACCCCCCACCATTATGTGTGTGTTTTTTTCTTGGATTAAACCCAGAACAGGACAAAGATTGGCTGTCTGTGTGGAGCAGAAGCTGGCATTGGGATGGGTTAATGACTGGAGTCTGTATAGCCAGAGGTGCCCTGCATCCCCATCTGTTTGCTCTTGGTTGGAGATTATTGCTTTAGAGAAAAGCAAACTGTCCAGTCTGTGTCTCCTCTCTTTTCTATGCAGCAGGTTCTCTGTTGGACGCAATGAGTCACGTAAGCGTTTTTCTCTTGCAGCAACGCAGTCCTGCAGTAACACAGGGAAGAAATGATGGTCCAAAGAGAAAAAGAGTAGATGAAGATGGAGAGAAGCAGGGTGCAGAGGAAAAGAAGGAGGGTTGTGTGTGTTCACGGATCAAAGACAGCTTTTAGGCTCTGCTCCAGGCAGATTTTCCACATATCTGTTTCTCTTCCTCCATCTGTCTCCTTCCTGCTTGTTGCTCAGAGGATGAGGCGGACATGAAAAAGTTTGTCTTTCAAGAATCTGTCTTCATCCGTCTTCTGAAAGGAGTTTCTCAATCTGTGCGCCGATTATCCCAGAGGCTTCACGTCACAGCCCTTTGCCTGTGTTGGGTTTCATCTTGATGACCCATTCTCCACCTGGGTTACTGTTGTACAGGTCCAGCAGATGTGTATCAGGATCCAGACAGTGCTCACCTGCACATAAACACACAAAAACAAACAAACAGATAAATCAATAAATCTATGAAAAATAAAAGAGCCCAACAGACAAAATAATTGATCAAATGTTGAAATTAATGTTACAATTGACTTTATTCACGAGAATGTACTGATTCATATGTTTGGAAATTTATGTTTTCTTTTAGTGATTAAATGATCATCCCAAACTGAATTATTAAATGTTTAATTTGATTTGAAAAACAGAATAAAATAGGTTTCTGATCATTTTTTTGTGTCAGCTGATAATTCATCAAGTCTCTGTTTAAATTAAATGCATCCAAGTAAAAGTTGTAATTATTTCTTGTCATGCAGCGAAGGGGCTGCAAAAGTTTCAGCTGCACTGTTCACGATGTCAGTGCTCATGTGAGTGCAGGGACATGTGTGTAATGGGCATTTGTCTGCTCTGATAACTGCAGATGCACCACTCATGTCTCTTTGGCTGTTGAACCTTAATTACATAACACGTTGCTTCTCTCATCAGCCCAGGAAGCAGAAAGACATGCAAATGCCAGCGCTGTTCCAATCTGAGAAAACTAACCGATATTTCCTCCAACTTCGTACAGAGCGCAGTCCGGGTACGCCACAGAGCCATTTCTGTTGACAGAAACATAATGTATTACGTTTTCTGCCATAAAAATGAAATGATTGAGCAAGTTTATTTGTATTGCACATTTCATGTACATGCCAATTCAAGATGCTTAACATAGAAACATTAGAAACATTACAGCAAGGTGCAGAAAGCAATAAAAAGAATTAAAAACAAAAGTAAAATCACAAAATAATA
>JBBDHI010000003.1:15867090-15877963 GCA_037177115.1 Craterocephalus stercusmuscarum
CTGTCTGGGTGAGTAAATGATCCTATAGCATGCTACAACATAGGTACAGGTTGAAAAATACCGAACTTCCCCTTTAACATTCCTCACATGCTTCTGGTGGCTCTTTCCATTATATAGTTTTAGCTCAACTCAACGTTACATGTGCCTTTTCTCCCTCCCTCTCCATAATAGATACCACCTAGTACCACATGATTGTTTTGTTTAGTCTCTTAAAGATGATACTAAACACTGCAGACTGCTGATCAGAGAGATTCTTTAGTTATGGGTGTCAAATCAGCAGGTTTGGCTAAAAAGACAAAAACATTTCCAAAATATTTCTCACTCACTCTTTTTGAAAACACCATGAGGTGATGGAAAATGTGTGCTGAATTTCTGAAGGACTTAGGAATCTGCTAGAATCTGCTATAGCCTGTTTTAACTCTGCGAACATGGAAAAACATGCAACGACTCCTGTTTTTTTCTCGGCTGTCTGGAGATTTGCTCTGTGCTGCACAGCTGTGTTCACTCTGAAAATATGTTAGACACTTTGTACACAGAGCTGCTTGAAAACTCAAATGGTGCTATGACCTCCCCTCACACACACCCACGCAAACACACGGGGGTTTAGTGTCTCCAGTCACCGTAACTTCACACCACAATGCAAATCCATATAGCTGATCCTGCACACTAATGTGGGATGATGCTTCAGTGGAAAATGAAGTTCCTGCAATGGAAGAATGACAAAAGTTATATATCAAATTTTATAAGATGTAGAGCTGGAAGCCAGAGTTGCAGCCTGGAGGCTGTCCTTTAATATTCACATCGTTTGTTTTAGATAAATTTCTTTTTGGTTTCACCTCAGGAAAATATGGACAGGTGTCGTTTTTTTCCTTTCTGACCTGTGTTACCTTTTCTGATTTGCAGCAGTGGAAAAGTGCATCATTGAGTAGAAGATGGTACAAACTAAATGCTGAATTGAAAGAAATACACAACATATCTTTTTGGAATGAGAGGAATGACATGAGCAACACATGGCCCTTAGCTATGGGACTCCAGTACTTGCAGCTTTCTTTCCATTGTGTTTAATAACTAGCCAGGAAACTGCTTGAGAATGAAGGTGAAGGAAACCGATGTGGTAGCATCAATATTTCAATGAATGCATTAACATTAAACTGTGTCATTGTAACAGCTGCTTTCTTGTTGCTGGATGTGGGAACTTGATATAATATACCTTACTAGGATCTGAGATGACTTGGCTGGTAGCTAGTCTGAATCAGAGAAAATGTGCAGTAGTGTACTGTAAGCACAACCTAAGCAATGCAATACCATACATTGGCCAGATGGATGAATGAAAAAGAAATGTGTATCTTTTATGCTTTGTTTACAAATGCTGTACAAGCTATTTATCAGGTTACTGGATTTATTTGATAAACTACACCAGAATGGGTTCTTATTTTTCTATGTTTCGCCTTTTTTGCCAAGTTTAGTAAAATTCACCGTAGTAATTTTTGCTCCACCTTACAAACAGGCAGCTAGCAACATATATGTCTTTCTTTGCTGAAAAGTAATACAACTCCTCTTATCCAGACTGACATCAGCAGTTGCACAAACTCCACTGCATTGAGTAGGGGGGAAAAATACTATTTTTAAGCTGCTTGTTATTTCAGGTCTTCAGGTCACTGCCATCACAACAAACTAATCTTGCCTGACAAACCATCAGGCTGAGAGCTCAGACCTGCTCTCATACCGTGTTTCATTTCTCTGAGATCTCGTGATTAGAAAGCAAGAAAAAGAAATAAATCAATACCAAAAGAAGTAGTGTAGTTTTAGTGCTTTTCTTGGAAATGTCTTGGACATCACCCCACAAAGTAAAAATATACGTGAATCAGCTTCTGCAGATTTTACTTTAATTATATATTTCCGAGTGAAATTTTTTGTTTAGGTTTGTTGTTCTTATAAGAAGACATCAGCTATCGAGGAAGGAAGCCTCTCGGCTTCTGAACGTTTGGAATAAACATGACAGAGAGCATGAGGAACCTAGACCAACAGAGCTTATTACTAAAACTGTTTAAAAGCAGTTTTCATCCAAGTGTAAATGTCAAAATCCAATAACAGAAGTCCCCAAAGAGCTTCAAGCTTCTGTCATTTCTTGGTCCTGCAGATTGCTTTTTGGACTGTTGGACCGAGGAATTGTTGTTTTGTTTGTTATCATCAGAATCAGAGGCTTTCTTCTTACCAGTTACCTCTATTTCCACTATTTTCACTCCCCCTACCCACAAGTCAATCATTGCTGGTTGGCTACTGGTGCATCAATGTGGTAATACCAACAGACCCAGTTTAGAACTCTACTGTAAAATATATCGTGAAATCCAGAGAAGCTGACCTGCACAGGGTGAACTCTTTTAACATGTAGCTAACATGTGATGCACATCTGGGTGTAACAGGGATCAGCTGCAGGCTTTCTTTGATTTTACTCTAATTTATAACTTTTACTCTGACCACAAGCGCTCATTTGAAAATATTACAGTTTCTAAGCAGAAAAGCAGAACAGACTGATGTGTTTGGAAACTTCTGGATCCAGTTGCATATGAAATGAATAGCTGCGGATGTATAATGTGAATTTCCATCAAGTGGCCAAAGGGCAGTTCAACAAGATGATGATAGAGAGCATGTGATGATCTGCCTTCCACAGATGTCAGACCTCTAGTTTCCTATCAAGACGGTAAGACAGATTTTAACTGCTGCTCAAGCAGAACTCAGCACACTATTAGCCGGAGCTGAAGGCCCTTCTACTTTATGCGTCCCATCTGACTGACAAGCTCAAAGGTGCTCAGTAACGCAAATATGTACAGAATATTGGAATATGTGTTTTGCTGTTGTTAATTAATGCAACATCTTTAGTGCATGAGGTCTAAAACAAAAAAAAAATAGATGCCAAGACAAATCTCCTGCAAATCCTTGAAAGTTTGAATCAGTGCTCCTGCTCTTTTATTTTGCAGCTCCACATCACAGCAGCAAATGGCTACGTGCAGGCCGCAGAGCTGCTGCTGGAGGGGGGGGCTCGCATGGACCTCAGAGACTCAGATGGATGGCAGCCTCTTCATGCCGCAGCGTGCTGGGGTCAGGTAAGGTAAACAACAGGAAACATGAAACAGATAAGCGCGCACAACAAAGGGTGCTGAAACAATCGACGTAATTTGCTGCTGTTGTCGTTTCAGATGCATGTGGCGGAGCTGCTGGTGTCACATGGAGCCAGTCTCAACGCCAAAACCTTCCTAGAGGAGACTCCCATCGGTATTTCTAAAACTTAGCCATCTATTATCAGTGTTGCAGGGGGTGGGGGGGTTTAAAAGAATATCATCCCAGGAGTATTGCACTTCCAGTCAAACATTAACATGTGGCGTTATTTTGCACTCTGAGCCGGTTTACACGTTAAATGTCCAACTGAAGTGTTGCTGGTAAATAATATCAGCATTTATTATTAAAGAAGTAAGAATGTTGAAACCTCATAGACTTGTAACACGGATTGGCATAGGGAAGCTTTGCAAACTGGTTCATGAGTATGATGTTGTCCCTCTAAGATCTGTGTGAAGACGAGGAGTTCAGGGCCATCCTGCTGGACCTGAAACACAAACACGACACGATTATGAAGTCCCAGCTCAAACACAAGACCTCTTTGTGCAGGCGGACGTCCAGCGCAGGCAGCCGTGGGTAAGTGCTGACACCTGCTGGTCGTGTCGCAGTCATTACAAAGTGTTTATTTATTTTGGAGGATAGGAAAATGAAGTAGACGATGGCAGAAATTGCTGCTTGCTTTACTCACAGTTTTGATTTTTTACTGTTTATTAATTCAGATCCCCATTAGCTGCAGTATTACTGCAGCTATTCTTCCTGGGGTCTAACTCAACCACACAAAAATACAAACATTAAAACATACAACTTGTTACAGCACCAACCTCCCTTTAGCATGGAGGTGCAATAATGCATCAGTCACCACACAAACATTTAGTAAAACCACCAAACAAAATCCACAAATGACCAGAGTAATGCAAAAACAGATGTTAGGATTTACATCTGTATATCCAGATTTTGTTTTGTCCTAGATTATATTTTCACTGAGAGTTATTGTTTTAACAGTATTTTAAATTGCAGACAGACAGGTTACTATTTTTGGCTCTTTGGTTCATCTCCTTGCAAAATTCACTTGTGCTCGCAGGAAAGTGGTGCGGCGAGCCAGTCTGTCAGACAGACACAACTTGTGTAGGAAAGAGTACGAGACCGAGGCCATCGTGTGGAGGGGAGGACGGGAGGAGGAAGAGGAGAAAGAGAAGGAATCGGATCAGGAGAACTATCAGGTGCTTAATGTAAGCGTTGTGATTCCTTTGTTTCAATGCTAGTTCTCAGAAGCAGAAGTTGTAATGTTGGCGTGTTTATGATGTGTTTATGGAGCTCCCTCCACATACTTTATCAGATAACGCGACAAAAGGGTGAATGTCAGGTTGGGGGCAGATGTTTCAGAGTTGAGGAGTCAGGCCGTCCTCCAGCAGTGTGGGAGGAAACCCACAGTGGAAAAAGCTGCTCTAAATTCTGTGTCTTTATCCTAACTGTAACAGGCTAAAGCACATTATCAGCTGCTTTCTTAAAGTAGTTAAGAGGAATGTAAAATAGCATGAACTTAATAAACATTTTACTCAAGTGAAAGCAGAAATAGACATAAACTCTTTGTCTGCATATAAAGATTTGAATATAATTGTCAAAACTATGTTGGGGCTTTTAGTTTTTTTCTAATCTTATTTTAATCAGACTGCTCGTGTGTCAGATCCAAGATATTAGACAACATTTGACTGCACAAAGTCCGGCCTCTGTTTAATTACCTCTGAGAATGAGCACATCGAAAGATTAAAGTCGTCTGTTTTGATGTCCTGCAGGTCAAGCCGGTTGTAGCCGTGGAGCTGCCAGACAAGTCCAAACTACCTACCATCCTCAAAGATGGCAGCAGCAAGCAAAATGGTCTCATCGCCACCACCGCGTCCATGCCCCCTCAGCCACCCTCCAATGGCAGCACACCATCTGCAAATAAGGGCGGGGTCGTCATCACTCAGCCCACCCAGGAGGAGGCTCTGCCAAGGGAGCGTGCTCAGACTCTGTCCGAGCTAAAGAAACAGAGGGCCGCCGCCAAACTGTTGAACCACCCCTTGTTCAACGGCCATCTTGGAAACGGCTCCACGGACTCGTTCGCCGACGGCAAAACCAACTCAGAAGACCCTCGAATGCCGCTGGTCTCCTCCAATGGCAACACAGTTTACTACACGCCTGCCAGCGGGGATCCGCCGCTCCTGAAGCTGAAGCAACCTGTAGAGGAAGAGCAGCCAAAGGTGCGGACCTGCTGCTGCGTCTCCTAGCAACCTGGGTCATGTGACTGCTCACGGAACAGGAAGGAATGTGCTGGGAGGAGAGAGGAAGGAAGGAAATGGAGAGTATTCCTGTCCCTAACATCCTGTTTCTCCCTGACTTTAAACTCCTTCTAGTGAAGCCAGGAGGCCCACAGAGGGTCTGAAAACTTCTCTTTACCCCCCGTGTCACATGACTTCTGCTTATTTGGAGACTTTGTCCCAAAATGGGCATGTTTGAGGAGGAGCAGAGAGGAGGAAAGATCCTGAGAAGTGTCACAGGTTTTCTGCGGATGTCTCTTGGAAATTTTTGCTTTGGTCACAAAGATGAGGGGAAAAGCCAAATGGTTGGAGGAAAGGAGTTTCCTCCATGGCTTTATAGATTTTTTTTTTGTCCATCTGTAAAGGATCAAAGAATTCGAAGCACAGGAAGTGATCTCACAAGTTATTACATGATTTTCTCAAACTGAGACAGCGGGGGGGGGGGGTTTAATACCACAAATGGATCCTTATCAGGTTATAAAACAGCATTTCCTCCTGGACTTTTTTTTATCATTTTTAATTGAGAAGGAACATTCGTTATAATATTGCATCGCCCGATGTTCCGCAACATAGGAGGAAGAAGAAATGTAGCAAGGCGACACGTTTGACGTTTCCTTTCAAGTCTGATAACTCCTGCAAAGCTAAGGGAAGGAATGCCAGAAAACAGTGTTAACTATTTAAGAAGTGTACTTCTCCAGCAGATTGGAGCGATTACAGGACAGAGTAAAGTACTGCACTTGTGTTTGAAACTGTCACTATATTTTGTCGACTATACTTCACCTCACCGTCCTCTCATATCAAACCTAAACCGACAGGTCATGCTTTGTATTTCGTATAATCCACCTTGTGCTTGCTCGTATAGATATTTTAAGCAGACATGGTTCAAATTTGCTGTACATTTTTTTATTTATGAAATTAACGTGTACAAATCCTTATGGTTCTTAAAGTTGAGTGTATTTATTATTTGGATGCTGTGTGGAGAGTGTGAATGCAGTATGAGATGAGCTGGAAGGATGCATCTTTCCAGCAAAGCACCTTCTGACATGACGAAATCAAGCGATAAAGTGAAGCGAAGGGTTACTGTCTGATGTCTGTACATGTTGTTAAATACAAGCCATCATGTTTGGGTGGGTTCATGTTTGTCTCACTACAAATAACAGTGCTTTTTTTTGTTTTTCCTGGTGGCCATTGTGTGGCTCTAGTCTTTCCCAGTCACTGTATTTATCATATTAACAGAACTTATGTTATGTATTGAATTCCTGTAAGTGTGTTAAGAGTTTTCAGAAGATGCACACAAACGTACTGCTTAATGGCTCTCTTATTGAAAAACAAACAATAGATCATTAATCGCCGGTATTGCTTGGGGATGTAGCAAGGCCATGCTACCCATACCAGATGTACTTTAATGCATCATGGCGCCACAACATAATCCACAGTTGTCAGTCCACAAAAAAAAAACATTTAAGGGAAAAGTTTGACATTTTTTAAAACACTTTTAAAGAGATTTAGAAAAGAGAAGTAATATTATTCATGCTAAATGTGTAGCTAGAGTCAGCAGCTACTTAGCTTAGCTTGGTATAGCTAAGCTCGAGACTACCCACAGAAATAACCAGCATAGCAATGTCAAAAACGAAAAAGAACTGCTAACATACCGGCACCGGAGTGTCTGGCCCAGTTGACCAAGTTAAACACAGGTTTTCATTTCCCACAGCAGGAAAACAACGATTTAACTTACTTAAATCAAGAATAATTCTGCTCAGAAAAAGCTGCTTGTAGAAAAAGAGAATGATAAGATATCACCCAGGTCCCCCTCTTCCTTCCTCTACATCCCTGGGTGTCCTCACCTCTCTTCCAGACAAGCATCTGCACAGTACACTTTTTCAAACATGATTAAAATGAGGCTTCAAACTGAAATTTCCCTCTGGCTTACATGAAGTTTCCACTTCATTTCAAACCCTACTCCACTTGAAACAATGCCACTGTTTGGCACATTCATGCACCACATCTTACTCTTACTCTTTTTACTAAACAAATATCAAGCTTTTTTTATTGTAGGTAATTTTTTTTAAAACTCTTTAAACAAACATAAACAAAAAGGCCAAAATACTGCCAATGGACAATCACAAATCTTCCCATATTTTACGATTTCAGTTCCTTCTCCTTTGCTTACAGTTATTTGACACTGAGACGTGTCAGGATGAAAATGAAAGATTTTATCAGATGCTACCATGTCAGTTTCAAAGGTTTCAGTTGTTATGCTGAGGTAAAATGATCAGCTGCTGGCTGTAGCTAAATAAAAATGAACTAAGAGAGTCATATCAAACTTCTAACTTGACACTCAAAAAAGCAGATAATTAGATTGCCAAAACAGTTGGATGATTCCTTTAATCTAACAACAGCTCTTCTGATATTGTGAGTGCCAAAGAGTCTTCCGTGAGTTAAAAACATGTCTGAACATTTAGAAAAGTCAGTAAAAGGCTGTCTTGGCCATTTTAGATTCACTGATAGCCAACCATTTGAAAAAATGGAGTCGCCTACTGCATAACGCCATTCTGTCACATTTTAACCCCCAAACTGTACAGTGTTAAATAGTTGTACAGATGAGTCTGTATATATGTTTGTATTAGTATTCCTTTACCTGTTCCCATGATCTGTATGTACATGTATGTGCTGTTATTGTTGAGGATAACACAATTAACCTGTCCTGAGAGCGTAGCAGCGATCATGTTTAAAAGCGAAACTCTGAGGCTATGTAGACTGCTGGTCTGAAATCAGTTGTGTTCATCAGGGTGTCCTCCCTGCAGGTATGTGAGAGCTGAAAAGTGGAATTTCTTAAAGAAAAATGTTTGAAAGGAGCAAAGTTTTGAACTGAATTTTCAGAAGCAGAGGCTGTCTGCTTTTTCTGATTGAAATTACTACAAACTTGATACCTTTGCATATAATTCAGGCAGTTGGTTGGGGGCAAAAGAAAATAATCAACTGAAGTCTAAGCTGCTGCAAACTATTAAAATGAATGAATTTAGTCTGAGCTGCAATTTTGAATATCATTGTGGTGAGTGAGAGCCAGAGAGGGACAGTCGCGTGTTGAAAATGAGCCTGTTTTCATGGTATACTGTATACAGATCAAAGCTTGTGTTTGACTGCAAGCCTCATTGTCTATAAGGATGAAAATATAAAAAAGAAAAACTACTGATTTTGTAATTACTGGAATCTATTGATGGTTGCATTAACATATTTTGAATAAATTGTATATTTTGAGAATTTAAGATGGTGTCTTAATTAGTAAAGCCCCTCTGTTGTCAGCCACAACTTATATCTTATTTCTGTTTTAATCTGCATGTAACTCTTGAGACAACTGCACTGTTTTTTATTACAGATCCCTTCTGTTTGTCTTGAGAAGCAGAGATTGTCACGCCGTCCTTCATCACACAGTTGCCAGGATCTTGCATCAATTTCAGCTGCTCCCTTCAATGCTTTTCTGTTTTATTTCAGCTTCTAAACATCCTCTTTTCCCTCGCCTGGGAAAAGGGTCTGCAGGGGTCGGCATTTCCACAGGATACGCACACAGCAGTGGTTGCTTTGATGCACGACTGCTGGGCTGCGGAGGACAGCTGAAGTTCAGTGTTCTGCTTATTGAGCCTGTTATTATGTTTGCTTTTAAGGGAGTACAATGTACACATGAATACAGTTGTCTTTTTGAGGAACTTAACAGTATTTATAAGTGTTAATGTGCTTAACTGAGAGATCTCAGAGGTAAGCAGCAGAACATTGAAAATAACTAGTTCCCAATGTGTCTTCAGCAAATATACAGAGAAATCATCCATTCATCTGAAGCTCCTTCTGTGCCCAGAGCATATAGACAGAGAGGACGACAATGCAGCTGAAATCACACGATTTGGACGGCATTAACCTCCACTGTGTTGCCTGTCTTTGCCTCAGCTATACTGGGTGCAGGCCAGCTGGCTCTGGTCCCAGTCCTTCAGTACTCTTCACTGAAGGGCAGTGGATCGGATCCAAAAAAATAGCATACAGGCCCATACAGACCACTCAGCTGGTTACTTAGTGGAGGAATGCAGTATGGAGGCTTAGAGGAAAGCAGTAGCAGATGATGAAGCAGGAAACTGGACCAATGATAGTCTCTAAGATGCTGACCGGACAGGAAAAGGAAAAGCATTTCCAGTGAAGGAGGAAAAAAGTTATGCAAATGAGGTGGCCTCCGCTGGGAAGAGGCCACCAATACAAACGATCCTGTCTTATTGTTGTAAGATTGATAGAAGAGCTGCACAATAATAATAGATGGATAGAGGGAAGGCTCTTTCCCATCATCAGATGGACTTAATGCTTCTTCGTTATTCAATCTGTTTTAAAATGTTTGAGACAATCTAATATCCCTCAGCTCCTCTGATAAGATAGAGACCGATGTCTGTTAAATCCCTCTTAGACATGAAGTACCTGGATCCGTTACTGTGAAATGTGATGAATGTGGTTATGCTCATACTAATTCTAGTGTTTCTACCTTGCGGCTAAGCTCTATTAACACAACCTTGTTCAGGTAAAACTCAAATATTTTCAACATCAAGATGGATTGCCATCCAATAAGAATGTCCTGCAGATACCTAAACCCTTTTCCAGGTTTAACACACACGATAGATAGAGCATGTAGTGATGATTTTATTTTGAATCTTCACTGATGCTGTGTCTTTAATAAGACTCAGTTCAAGGAAATCTGTGATGTTCAACCGTGCCTTAGAGGTTATGAAACGTAGGCAGTAGGTTGGCGACATACCAACGTCACACTTTTCTGCCTGAGATAAAGCGGAAGCTGCGGCGATTTCATGGTTGCAATCAGGGCATGGCTCGTATCGTAAACCCTTTTCGTGTGTGTATGACCCCATATCACAGATGCTGTAGTGGAACAAATGCAGACATGAGCAACTTAACCAGGGAATAATATTTTCTTTTTTCTATTTGTTATATTTTTGTTTTTTTTATTTGATTTTAGCGGCAGAATTTGAGAAGCTCTTTTTGAAGTCCAGGCTTGCAAATGTCTTAAACAGCTAGTAGCATACATCAAATATAAGAAAAGGATAAAGACATTGGAAAGAACAGTTTGCTTTTCTGATCTTGAGCCCTTCTGATGATATCTGTCAGACCTCACAGATACTTTTGTTAAACCAAGATGACTGATGCCACAGGGTAAAAATAGATGTTCATAGTTGGTTTAAGAGCTACAGCTGTAACAATTTGTCAAAGTTAGAAATGACTGATTAGTAACAGAAATGCAAACACAGACACAAAGATGACTGAATGAGATGGTAGTGACCTAATAAACTTTCTGTGTTAGAAAGTCAATATTTCTGAAATTAGTGAGACATTGTTTTATAGATTAAGCTTCTATTCAGCATTAAAAAGTTACTGGGCAAGTTCAAACTAATCGAACCTTTTCATATCTTTACCATGTC
>JBBDHI010000003.1:16016012-16027288 GCA_037177115.1 Craterocephalus stercusmuscarum
TGCAGTTTTACTTTATATAAACCATAAATGAATGATTTACATGTGAAAAGGAAGGATTTAAAAGCATGATATGTTTCGTTTATTATGAAGATGTAATTGCACAAAATTGGTTTGCAACAGTTCTTTATAATACCCTTGAAATTCAGGGTTGCCAGTAATTCAGAGATAGGTGTTATTGTGCTTTGACCCTTTAAGTGATAGAAAGACTTATACATGCACACACAAATACACACACAAAAAAACACAAGCAAACATTGATTGCTACATTTAATTGATTGTGTTTGATGTAGGCTGTCATCCAAAGCTACACAGACTGCAAATTCCCAGAAAAACAATTTTGAAATATTAATGTTGCGTGGATATATTGGGGCAATGTGGCCCTTCATCTCTCCCTCACGGCCAGTCCCAGCTGCCAGACTGTTCCACCTTCCAAATGAACTGATCTGGTGTGTTCAGTGTTTTTTCTTGCCTATCATGTAAGCTAGTGTGGAAATCAGTGTTTTCTGTTTCCTGAATTGTCTGAGCAGCATTATATAAATGCATCAAAGACAGCGTTCCGGAAAGGTTAATTAACAGTTCTGACTTTTTTTTTTTCATTGCAGGATGATCTTCTGAAAAATTTACAGCATACTTGACGGTGCACAAGCTTGTCTTTACTTTTTCCTGTCTGCCTTCCATGGTCTGCCATGTTGTGATTGTGACCTGTTTTTTGAACAGAAGAACAAGCGTTCTGGTCCTTACCACTCATATGACTCTACAAACAAAGGGCAACACATTCTTCCCCAGATTCACGATGTGTCTGCTCACCTGTGGAATGTGCTGTGCTCCATCCAGCTACGTCCAAACACTGGAACAGCTGGTCAAAGTGCACATTATGCAGATGAGCTCACAAGTGGGAGATGTACTGTTGTTGCTGAAGAGGAGTGTCTGTTCAACAAGCCGTTGTGTGATTATGTTTGAATCTGTACATTGTACGTCCGTATCTGTCATCTGCCTTTGGATGCAGGCTGTTTGCAATGTGTCAGTGTCTCTCATCAGTGTGTGGATGACACAGCACTGCCTCCGTGTGAGCCGAAGAGTCACTGCACACGGGAGTAAACTTAATTACTGGCAGGAACCAACCAGTTCACCTGTTTAAAACAGAGGATCATTGCAGCTTCTGGATGACTGAGAAGAGACTGTCCATCTTATTATTTAATGACACCTTTTGGAGTAAAATTTCTGATTTGCTAAAATCTTGTTTAATCATAAACAAGAGTTTAAAATCCTCTCACTGGCCACTTTATTAGGTACATGCTTATTTATTTGTTAACACTTATAAGCCAAGAATATAGGCACATAGACATGATGAGGACAAGTTGCTGAAGGTACTTTCATAAAATCTGGACTTTTAGAGCAGAAACGAAGCCTCACAATGTTTCATGGACAGTCCTAAACGAGCCTGTTTTTAATCACAGTTCCACCACTTACTACAGTATAAACAAAAAAGTAAATGAGAGCAGCTTTATTGGTATTTTTTTTTAGTAATACGCAGTATATGTGAGTACGGGGAGTAGGAGACAAGCAAGCAAATGTAAAAAACTTAAGGCAGACCCATATATGATAAAATAACCTAACCAATGTGCAACTTAGCATGCAACATCTAGAATTTAGCTATAATTTTAGCCATATTGAATTAGAAATACATGACAATTCTGCATGCAAACCTTTTAATCTTTTTTGTTTTTTTACTCAGAGCAAAACAGAGGAAAACCCCAATCATAAAGGAAACGAGTGATCGCACACAAGAATCAAGAGAGTGGAAGCGTCTTGTGCAAAGTAACATAAGGTAAAAATTCTCTCACACTGTATTTAAACCTGCATCATTGGAACAAAAATGATAAATTAGAATACATAAAGGATTTGCACATAAACCATTGGTTTACAAAGCACATGGTGCATGTAGGAACTTCATGTTAGCTGTGTGAACTTTGCTAATTAAGTAAGCAGAACTCAGTCAAAATACCTCTTGCTGGGCGAGCAGGCAATTCAACAAATAGAGATATCTTTGAAGTAAAATTCCACAAAGTTAATTTCTTATTAACGGCCAGTCACCTCAGTAGATTCTAGTTGGCACATTCCTCATTTTTTTAAGCAGACCTAACAGCTAGGAAGGTAAAGTTGTGAAGGTATAGTTGTATTTTACAGTCAGGCCACCCATAACTTTGCATAAGCAAGTTATTCTCTGTTTTCTGACAATCTTCTTGCCGCTGTAAATCAGCATCTTACAGCCACTGTTAAATCGTCAGTAAACCATTAAACCATTGTCTATCAAACACAGCAGGCCTTAAAGAATGTCACCATTTCCCATTTGTATCACTGCCCTTCACTCAATCTACTGTCAGTGTTTGTATTGCTACAGAACCCCTGTCCTCCGGTTTCCCCCTAATTTTTTTTCCCCCACCATTGGAGAGGGTCTGCTGGTATGAGCGCAATTTCTGATCCACATTGGAAGTGGCAGGTGAATTTCGCCCAGCTGCTCCCCATCTCTGTTCCACTTAGCAGCAACACCCCTATTCCGAGTCACTCAGTCGCTGCATGGTTATAGTAAATGAATGAACATGCTCTGAGCAAGAGCCGAGTGCATCTACTTTCACGAATATCATCCTCACATCATTATTTCTCTTTTGGCTCCCAGAATGTCAGGGGAAAGTTTCATAGGTGGCCTGTGTTTTTCATCTGCGTTTGCAAACAAATGAACAGGTATGTGTCATTAAAGACCATAAATTACAGTAAAGACCAAGTAGTAAAGAGTGAACACAGTCTCGCAATAATGCTATGTGATGTATTGACCTGATGCAGATCACAAATTATTTCTATAGTGCATTGAAAAACACCTTGAAAAACGCGGAGCACTTCACACAAACCAATAACAGGAGCTGAATGCAGACGGAGGAAAAGTTGGTGGTAAAGAAGGATGAATTAGGAGGACAACCTATAGAGTATGATGGAGGAGGAAGAAGGAGTGCAAGCAGGAAGCAGAAGCAGGGATGACTGAGAAGAATGGGCACTGGTAAGGGAAGAAGGAGGTTGGGATAGAGATCAAGGATTACAAAGAAGCTGAGTATACTTGAAACTAAAATCTTGTTACATATTTGGATTTATAGTTCAGCAGTTTTGTGATTAATACTGCCATTACAGTATGTAGTGCACAAGACCAATGAAGAAACAATGCACTTATTATATGCCACTTCATTATTAGATTTACTAATTTTATATAACCTCATGTCATTGCTGACAACTGTCTCTATTACAATACAACAAATGCTTAGAGATCTGCGTTCACACATACATCAAAGAATCTGTGTTGTTGGACTATGATAACAAGGAAGCTTCTCCTGAAGCCTGCTTTTATTTGAGATCAGCTCAAAGCATGTTGAGGATATGAATGTATGCACAGAATGAGACTTAGCATCCAGGATTATTTTTAAAACTGCATTAATATTGACTTCTACACCATTTTGCACAGAGAGAAACCCAAAATGTCCACCATTACACATACTTGTAATGTTAATGAATACTGACTTGTATTCAGCCAAAAACAGAATAAACATAGTTTAGATGCATAATTGTTTATTATTCATAGAAGAGAGAATGATAATTTGTGTAATGAGTGTGTTACTTGCAGCATACACAAATCAAAGCACAAGGCTTGAGATTTAACAAAATTTAATTTAATTTAATTCAATTTAATTCAATTTAGCATATATTGTGAGTTTTACTCTGTGTCTGACAATTGTTTTTGTAACTGTTTGATCAGTTGAGGAAGATCTGCAGCCTTTTTTAAGCTCTCAAACAGGTACATCCATGTCAAACACTGGCATATGTCGCTGCCTTTATGTTGGCATGGTTATTACAGTAGCTAATATATCCACTAGAGGACAGTTTGGAGTTCAGAGTTCAGAGTTTGCTTCCAACATCAGTTTCCGACATAAGCAAACATGGTGGCAGCGGACCAGATTATGATGATGCACGTTGTCATTAAGAAACATAAAAAGCCAGAGCAGTAGGTGATGGTGATCTGTGCAGCTATTACACTCTTTGTGCTCTGCTACTTTGGCTTGTCAAATGTGCTATACTGCACAACACTGGTGGTACTGCTCCGTTTGCTATGTCTGGGCATGTGGCTTTCTGCTAACTCTGAGATTGGACTAAAATATGCATGTAAAAGACAGAAGCCAGGCAGAGGGCTCCATCCATTTGATTATTTAACACAGAACATAAATAAGTCTAATGTGTGTTCACACCAACTGCCACATTTTGCGTCCGCGCATAGATTGGTACGCGCATATACCCAGTGTCAACTCGCTTGATTTGAGCGTTTTTTCGGCGCAAATGAAGTGTATTTGCCGCTAGAACGAGTCAAGGGAAATACCTCTTCACACATCACCAACATGGCAGCAATGGTAGAGATAGATTATTTCCAGAGAGTAGCAGCGTTGTACCTGCTTTGGAAGTCGGAAAACCGAAGATGTCAGCGTGTTTGGGTCCACCAGATACTCCAGAGGTGCTCAGAGCTCGGTGAATTTCATCTCCTAGTCCAGGAGATACTTCAGGCTCACCCGATCCCACTTCGAGGATCTGTTGGAGAGGATTAGTGCTGCATATCCCACCAGGATACCAACTATAGGCGATCAATTTCAGCAGCAGAGCGCCTGTCGTCCTGCCTTCGGTAAGCCGGCTACGAGCTCCACCCCATGCTGACCACTTTGAAGAGAGTGAATGGCTAGTAAGCTAGCTAACTTAGCTATGTATCCCGGTGGTCTGCCAGCCTCCTATAATCAGACAATCCGGTCAAACGCAATGAAGTTCCCGCACGTAAAAACCGCTCAAGTTCAAATTTTTCAACTCGAGCAGAGAGGCAGAAAACGCCCTATTCGCACGGATAATGCACTTCATTCCAGCGGAAAATCCGCTTCATTCACGCGTAAAAACTGCTCCATTAGGGTGCACCGCGCCGCAAATCCGCTCAAAACGGGCTGCTCCAAGCAAACTGGCGTTTTTCCGTGGCTGTACATTGACCTAACATTGAGTTTGTACGCACGTACAATTTTTTCAGCGTCCGGTGTGAACACAAGGGTGCATCTACATTGGCTATTTGTGACACACACCACCTCTTCTGCTGCTAATACTGGGTAAAGTAATTTCTTCTGATAACCATTTACGTTTTAAAAACTAAGTAAAGACAGAAACCACAAGACTGCATGCACTTGGTATTTCTCCAGGGTTTTCATGGGGTGAATGAACTGGCTAAGAATTTCTTCTTCTTTTCTTTTTTGTTCTAGGTTTTTCTTCTACTTCATACTTTTTTTCTTTTGGGCCACTAATACTTCCCCAAACAAGCAGCGGTTGTAACTGTATGATGTTGTCTAGACAGTTCGATCTGCTTAGGTTTAGCAAACCAAACTTACTGTAGCTGTAGTGACATCATTGCAGTCTACTTTGTGTGCCTGAGCAAGAGCTAAATACACAGTAATTAAAAATGGCAAAGCGCTATTGTCAGATAAAATGTAAAAAGGTGTTGTGTTATTTAGGATTAGATTTTAAAAGCTTTTAATTGCTTAAGTTATTAAAAGATCAGCATGAGCTGGTGTTTTTATTATTCCTATTTCCTGTTTGTGCCATACCAGGTATCTTCATTTTCATTATTGCAGCCACTGAAAGCAACTGCTGGAATAATGAAGCCAATGCACCACCCAAAGACTCTTGTATCAACACAGCAAAGCCAGTGAAGTTACAATGTGGTGTAACACAGAGGAAGGCACATGAGAGGGTATCTGACATATGTTAGGAGAGATGATCACGTAAAAAGCAGAGGTGGAAAAATACTTTGAGTTAACAGACACTTACAGGAGTTTATCAACCGCGGTATTCACTTAAATATCCATGCACGTGCCAAACACCAGTATAATTAAGCACTTGTTTACTGACTGCTGTGCACCTTCCAATCGTAGAGCCTTCCTGAGTATGAAGAATCCATTAGCTGCTAAGAAAAAAAAAATCTATGTTAATTATGGGTGATTGAAATTATGTCTGAATGGACAAAGGAAAAGTCTAATTATCCATGCAAGGCTGAAACTTTTCAAAACTGAAAGTTTAAATTCTAAAATTAGAGGGCTATGAAGTCATTACAAACATGACAGAAAAAAAAAGATTGTGGAAAAACGCATGAATGACAGGATGAATTTCTCCCCACCGCATGAAAGGATTTAGCAAAGACACAATTAGACTGCTCAGCCGCACACACACACACACACACACACACACACACCTGGTGCCACATACGCTGAAGCGCAGATCCCGGAGCGTCTAACTCGAAGGTTAAGGAACACAATGACGAGAGGTCACCTGGCAGTAATGGAGCCTTTTGTGTGTGGAAATAGTCATTTCCCTGTGTAGTCTCAGGGTATCACAGCATAGATATGAAACCCTGTCATTTTGTTTTCCTTTCTGTCGATTTCAGAAAGGAGAACATGTGGAAAGGAGAGAGGGTGAGAAAGGCACGGGAGAAGAGCATGAGCACCGTGCCTCAGTGTGAGCGGATGTTGTTAGGACTGTGCCATTGTCATTCAAATGTTTTGTTGCAGGATGGGAATTTAAACAGAGAATGGGAGGTGCACACTAATGGGAAGCAAATGGAGGAGTGGGATAATTGGATTTCATTACGTCTGTCAGAACAGCATGGCGTATAATACGCAGCTGGAAACATTTGACAGCATTTAAAAAGTGCATCACTCCTTGGGAAGTTCCTGTTCGGAAAAGTTTTGGCTGAAGAGAGACTCCCACAGTCTGAACCAATGATACAAGGCAGGAATGGAAGATTCTAATACTACCATTGAAATGTTACATCTGAAATCAACACTCACTGGACAAGGCAACATTAGTCTAATTTTGTGACTCTGCGTTAATGTTGCTGCCCAGCGTGGTCGTCTGCAGCTGGACAATATCTGCTTCAGTGTTTGATGAATCAATAAATATACATTTACACAGACTACAATCATGTGGGTTTCACTATTTCTGAGGATGTATCGAACATATACCTTACAATGATCTCTTCGAGAACAGTATCAAAATCTTAATATGAGGCGGTTTGAGTGTCGAGGAAGCCAGTGATGCATCGATGAAGCAGTTATTGTCAATCGAGACCGAGTTCAGTCCTGCGCTTCATACAATAAACAACAATAGTTTCAAATAAACAAATGACTTCTCATAAACTCAGGAGATTTTATTATTCCGGCCTCTTTGTTCCTGTTTTCACACAAACTACAGTATATTTTCAGATACTTTGTTTATTTCCACACAATGTCACAGAGACTCGTTTCTATGAGAGTATTCCCCCTTCTACCTCCAACACAAACTCACATACAAAAGCGAGCACAAGATGCACAAAATACATAAAAAAAAAAAAAAATGAGCACACAAATAAGCAGAGGCATATTCTGCTGGAGTTGGTTCCATATCTGTTGTTGGAGTGTTGTTGGATCAGTAACCGGTGGAAATAAAAGGCCCTTTAAGCAACAATAGTTATAAATTACCAAAAATAATCTGGCAGCCAGGAAGCATAGAGGGCCTGTCAGAGCTCCGCAACTCCCCATCTGTCACACACACACACAGGCAAACACACATTCTGCAACAACAGCAGCATGCATTTGCTCCCCCATCCTCTGCCGCCCTCCGTTCCCACCTTATTAAGATTCATATCCCCGAAAGGTGACTTCTTATTCGGGCACAGTGTCAACTCCCTCCCACCCCTCGCCATCCTGCCCCACAAGCTGCCTGGAGGTATAGGCACAGTGACAGGTAGCACTTGGGTCTCATGGGAAGGGTTGCAGAAATGGAGGTGTATGTGTAGAGGAGGGTTTCAGGGTGATATAGGTGACGAAGAGCAGGATTATCAAGTCAAAGATGCCCCCTGTAGATATAAAGTCTCCGGGGACAAGTGCCTGTCAGAGAGCTCTGGGAACTGAAGCCTCTCTTTCCCCCTCACTTGTCCTCTTCCTACTTGTGTTGCTTTCAGTCTGTCTGTCTGTCTTTTCTCTTTCCAAGCTTATCTACCGCTCACCTCCCACAGTTTGTTATTCTGTTTATCCTCTGACACCCAGCCCCACTCCTCCTCTCTTGTTGCACTTCTAACTCTGAGCACTCCCTCAGCACTCCAACAAATTAATCCAGCTACTTGACTCCTGATCCACTGTGCTGTTAAAGTAAATACACTGCTCCACACAACCACTGTGGGAGAGGATGGGTGGGTGGGATGGGACACTTCTTTTTCCCCTTAGACTGTGCCATTTTGCTGGTTGAATGTTTGCCCCTTGTCTTTGACAGAAGCTAAGCTATCATTTTGTTTTCACTTGACTGGCTCCTCATCTGTGTTGTGAATCATTTTATCATAAAATTGGGATGACTTGTTCACATCCAAAACATTTTGGCTCAATAATAGCTTCTCATAATCACTAAAGAAAAGGATATGAAACCAAAACTAAGTAAAAGTCACTGTGTATGCAGTGGTGCTGTGTAAAAAAAACAAGTATTACAGCAAGGACATCTGCGAGCTTTCACAATCCAATAAAAATGCTTCTTTCGACAATCAAACTGCTGGACTGTCTTTACTGCTTCAATGCTGAATTCACAAGCAAGGACTATCAAATACATGCAAATAAATTGTTTATCTAAGGTGTCACAATGATGATAAATAAAATAAAGCTGCAGTGCTCAGAAGGCTTATTAGCGATCAGCGGCAGCTCTCAGGCTTGTTGACCTTTTATGAGACAGAACAGAGAGGCAAAGGGGAAGAAGAACAGGGCCAGGAACATTTTGTAAACAATATGAAAGGGCGGTACGTTCCCTGAACCTCAGCAAAAATCATCCCCGTTATAACAAGTGAAGACATGCTAAATGTCTGTGTTGATTACCGTTTGATCAGGAAACCAGTGTGGATGTTAGTCTCTGGCAGTTTGTTGACATGGTTTATTAATACTTTCTTCTTAATCTGAAAAACTGAGTTTATAAACTTCAAGGCAATTCTCTCTCTGTCTGTGAGTTCTGTGAATTTCAGTACTTGGTTATTCATCGTTTAAAGCATAACTTTACATCTCTGTCCCTACATACCTATGTGCCCCTTATGTCTGCTACAACAGTTTGTTCTTTTAAATGTTTAAACCCATAATGTTTTAGATGTGGTGTGTCCTCCTTAGAACAGAAACAGTCCAAGAGCTGTCTGAATCTTCAAAGCAACACTACATGACTTCTTGCTTAAATGGACTTTTCATGTACTACCAGGAAAACCACAAATGACTGGTTTGTTAAATCTAAATACTTATTAACTAGACTTCAAATTACATAAGGAAAAATGGCTACTAAAAAGACATGACAAGACAAAAATCAAAACAAAGACATGCAGGTATGATGGTCAACCAAAATTCATATGCCAAAAGGGGAAAATTAAACATGATAATTAAACATCAATTCAACTGCAATGTTAATTAATGTTCAAGAGACAGAAGAAAAGATTTCTGAAAATTTCAGGGTCTGTTTAAGACATAGGTCGAGACTAATTCCTGAGGATGGAACTAATTCACTATCATCCCTTCTTTTTTACACCAATCATGTTTAATAGCACCTGATGAGAGAAAATGGGTCCTGTCAGTGGGTCTGATGTTTTACTGAGTGGCTTTTTACTGTGGCTCTTGACCGGTTCAGCTGGACTGCTCCGGAAACCAAAGGAAGCGAAGGCAAATGGACGACTCTTTGTGATGCCTCTAAAGAGTTCAGCTGATGTTAAGTCAATAGAAAATTACAGTATGGTTTCCTTTGGTGTGTGGCTTATCTCTGGTTCTGCAGAGAATACACAACATGATGATTATTATGTTCAAAGAAAGTACATCACTTTGCTCGTACATAATGCCTCTGAAATACGTTGATAGTTGTATCTTGGTCAGGACACCGTGCTATCATTCATAAAACAACATGAATTGCAGATTATACCAGTAAAAACTAAAGGAAAATGACAGAACATCTGTCTGTGAATTGAAAGCACAGAAGAAGCTGTACTACAGGATGGGTTAAGAAGAATTTAGTTTGTGATGGTCCATGTCAGAAATACAGCAGAGGACACAAGGTGAGCAGCTAATGTAAGGAAACAAACCAGCTTCACTGAAATGAAGCTGTTCTACAGAGGAATGAGCTACATATCCCTTGTGTTGATTGTGTTGAACTGTTACGTGAAACATTTGGGTGCTGCTGACATCTCAGTTGATTCAAACAGTTTCATCAGAAAAGCTGAGACAATGCATTTACAATCAGCTTATTCAAGTAGATTAATTTTATTTGATCATATGCAGCTACAGTATCACATTATAGAGTGATTAATGTAGTGCCAGCAGATGTAAATGTACTGTGAAAAGCATAATGAATGTCTGAGCTGTGGTGTGGAAACATCTTTGAATTCAGTGATGCTTAAATCTTACCTTTCATTATGATACTTAAAAACAGCTCTGAAGACCTTAGATGTTCAACACAGCACTGTAGAGTGGGGCTTTTTGGGAATGCTTCCTTCCACTGCAGGAACTAGTTCTTTGGAGTACAGAGCTTTTGAATGCTGAGGGACATTCAAGAAAGAAGAAGAAAATGTTAAGAGACTTACAGTAAGGTTCTGGTTGGCTGTACCCATCAGGTGAAGTGTTTAATGAGGCAGTCAAACCACAGAGGCAAAGGTAATACCTTCACACCAGGCTGATTAGTGTGAACCTCCCCTTCAGGCAGCTAGGAACAGATATAGGTGCCACCCTGGCCCTCATTATTCTTTTCAAGGGGGAGTAAAAGACAAATAATAAAAAAATAAAAATTAAAAAGCCAGATAATAAATGTATTACCTACTGTTTCTACTCTTACAGCTGTTAGTAGCAGTAAAAAAATACATTGAAATTGTATATACTGTTAACTGTGTGAATAAATTAGTGAAACAAAATAAGAATTAATTTGGAAATGATCATTTTATTGTTAAGTCAATGGATTACACATTCATGGTGACATCAAGCTGTTGCTTTTACAGCTATGTGAACAGACACATCAGTTGAAGGAATGAAGTAAAAGAAATGTTTTTTACCAAATGTTTATCAGCATGTATTTTGATAAAGAACATGGGAACGTTTAGGCAAGGCGAGGCAAGGCAAGTTTATTTGTATAGCACATTTCAAGTACATGACAATTCAAGGTGCTTTACATACAAACATTAGAAA
>JBBDHI010000003.1:16206698-16219595 GCA_037177115.1 Craterocephalus stercusmuscarum
TGTCTTCACACATAAATGACCTCATGTCAGGCACTGTGCTGGTATTCAATTGTGCAAAAATATCAGTCGCATGTGTTCTTGTCATCTGCAATGAATTAAATTTTCCAATGCCATGCTTCTTCTGCTTGGTAATATTACCAACGTGAATGTAGGCACACATTGCAGCATTTCAGTAAAAAAGTCATGCAGCAAAAGCAGCACAAATAAATGCTGCAAATATCAGCATCCTTGCAATTGCAATGCAATTAGATTTTTTTTGCATGTATTCGAAAAAAAACTCTTGCAGCAAATTGCACAAAAGCCCGTTTCTTGATAAAATGAAATAAAACCTCTGTGCAGCACTTACCGCTTCATCCGGCTGCAACTGAAGGTACAGAGCACTTCTGTGGACCTGCTCCTGCTGCTCATATTGCAGTATTTGGCTCTCCAGTTTCCTCTCTCCGTGTATGCAGGAGTTTGCTGCAGGGAAAGCACACCCTTATATGTGATACCTGCATAGCTGCAGCACTGTCCGCCTGGGACCCCTGGCCAATGGGAAGAAAACATGTGCAAAGGACCATCTGTAATGGAAAAACAAATCCTGTAAAAGATTTGCTGGACTTTGCTTCAGTGGGGAATGGTGTCCAGATGCCCTGAGTCTTAGTGACAGATGCTTTCTCTTCAACCCACTCGGCTGTGCACATTTCTACACCCCTCCCCCAAGGATTCTTGAATTCAAGAACTCTTTTCTTTAACCTTTAATGGATATTTATCATTGCTTCTACAATTGTTTCATTTAGCACACAGTGTAGCATTGCTCTTATGTCACAAACACCTTGTCACATCACAGCAAAATGACAAAAAATTCTATTCAGTAGAGTAAATAATAATCACAGCCTCCAAATGCTTCTTCTGATAAAGTGCATTTTTATGGCAACACGTTTTTTTGAAAGAAAAATAGCAACGGGCTGTGAGGGAGAATCTCATTTGCGGCTTTGAACTCTTGCTTGAATTAAGTGACACCGCTGAAAGCCTTTTCTCTGGCTCACTGACAGCAGGACTTACCTGGCCTCTAATCCATCTGGTGCTGCAAGTAGTGTGTGGGATTTAGAGGTGGACATCTGGAACTTTTATTTCTATCCCATTCACCTTTCTCCTCGTTGCTTCATTGAGATAATTAGAAATATCTGCTCTTGTTTTAGAGAGTATAAACTTATTATTTCTTGCATAAAAGAAAGATGCCCATTCTGATGTCTGTCCTCTCAGCTCTTCTGTGCGGACACTTCAGGTTATTTAGGATCATTTATTTAATTCTTGGTAAAGGAAAATTGGCTGCATTGCCACTCTAAGCATAATGCGTCATATTTGATAACATCCACACTTTTACAGTTTGTCGTTTCGCTAGATTTACGGCTGTGAGGATAAACAGCTTGATGAACATGAATGAGTCAACATATGAAGTGTTGCTGTCACCCACTTGTCATGTTGACCATCTGGTCAAAAGAATCTATAAATGTGTTACACTATCAACTATCTTTTTTCACAACAGTCAACCAGTACTAAATCGTCTGGATTTGCATTTCAGAGTAACTGACAGCTTTTCAGCACATTTTAATAATCTTATAAAAGAATTAAAGCAATTCATACATGTGCCTGTTGGATTTGCCTCTTCACCTTTAATCCCACTCATTGATAATCTCAAGTGAAGCCGGTGTTTGATTCTCCGGTCAGATAAAGCATATGGCTCCAGCATCTGTGGGACAATTTATAGCCAAGACTTCCCTGCTTGACTGCTACAGCAACAGCTATATTAGGACAAAAGCCCACAACTCTCATTCACAAAATCTGATTTAAGCCGTATGCTGTATTTGCTCTCCAGGTTAGGTTCAGGTGACCAACTGTTCAGACTTTGATTCAGTTTTCCTCTCTGCTCTGCACCAAAACCACCTGATGAATGTCTTTACCATCTGATTTACAACAAAATCACAGGCAGTCCTGATGGGATGGTTTTTTTGTCTTCTATTGGGCACAATTATATAGAGGACGAATATTAAATACCTTCAGAAATAAATGTCACTTTTTTTATATCTTTAAAGTATGAGAAGAGGTCCAGGAGCAATTTGCTGCTGTAAGAGACTTCAATCATCTCCAAAAAGTTTCCAGTGGGATGAGTCAGGAGTTAGACGGCTATTTGATACATCAGTCAATGTGTCAGAAGTTGACACGTTTGACATATTTTCAGCTTGTGATTTGCACATCAAATGTTGACAGATTTGACAAGGAAATAATTTTGGAATCTTTTGATATGGTCAGCTGCAAAAATAATTTGGACACGACAATGACACGACAGAAAACTGTACAAAGAATAACTGATATTAATCGTTTTAAACATGTTTTGTTGTTACATACTGTATTAATAGTTTTTTTTTTAAGTTATTGTTTTCTGCTTTGTTGTTTTTAATCAAAAAGAAATGAAAAAAAGGTTTTTGTTTTTCTCCAGCTTGTGATTTGCTTATTAAGTTTACAAGCGTGCGGAATGTGTTCTTTGAAATAAATGTTTTTTTCTGTCTTACACTTCTTTTTTCTTTCTTTTCTTTTTCTTTTCTTTTATTTATTTATTTATTTATTTTTGACGAGTGTTGTCCATTTTGACAGAAACCCAGCGTTTTTAAGGGAAATATTTCTGAACAGCCAATTTCTCCGTCTGGCTGTGTATCCAGTCCAGGTTTTATGGTGGATCTACTGGCAGGGCGCAGCGATCTGCAGCATCCCTACACGCAGCCAGCCACACACGCTGCGAGAGGCTGCTATGAAGTTACACTGTTAAAGTAAACACAAACATTTATAAATAGATTATTCCAATTACTAGATAAGAACCTACTTAATATAGGTACACTCGTGTCCATGCAAGCCTTCAATGAAGCTTGTTGTAACGTCTTTTCTTTTCCTTCATTAACGATTAGATTGTTAGAAATTCATTTCATCAGAGAAACCGGCGAGAAAACGATCAGAAGTTAAGTTTGGTTGTGCTTCTGTGGCGCATTTTAACTTTGAGGGGGAAAACTGAGTAAGGGTGCTTCTTTTTTTCCTTTTTTTTTTTTTTTTTAAAGAAAAACTAAAAGTGAACTTCCTGTTTCGGGGTGGTCCACAGACTGTGGAGGGAGGGAGGGAGGGAAGGGGGGGTGCGCATTCCCGCATTGGCTGTGCAACCAACTCCAAGGCGCTTTGCGGGACTCCAGAGAAGAACATGGGGTTCAGTTTTGTCACCGTCTGCGTGGAGCAACTTTGAAGAAAAGTATGTGAAAGGGGGGAAAAGACGTTTCTGGGGAAGGACAATACGTCGTTTTCTCTCAAGAATTCAGTCATCTCCATCCGAGCGCGCTTGCCAAAAAAAGTAGAGAGAAAATACGAGAGACGAGAGGGCTTAGCTGGAAACTTTCGCAGTCCTTGGACCCTCGGAGCTCTTCCAAGGACTCTGGGAATCCAGTCAGAGAGTTTCATGCTGAATATTCCAGCATTAACCTGAGGTAAGAAGCGCTGATGATTCATTTTCACGCTTGGAATCACATCCGATTATTAAGAAGTTGAATTAATTCTTGATTTGAAAGCTGCGTTTTCGATTACACTATCATTACATGCCGATTTTTTTTTTGTTATAGGAAGTCGGTAAAGCATTTGTTTTTGCGTAAAAAAAACTCCCAGGTTGTGGAACGTGAATTTTTGTCTTTGTTTTTCCGTTTTCCCGCATTTCCCTTCCAAATTTAAGTTTCTCTTTATGTGTGTGAACAAACCAGACTTCTCCTGGCACTGTTTCTAGCTTCTGTGCATTTGGTGGCAATGAATGTTGTCAAGATCTTAGCTTTGTTTGTGTTTATACAAGAGAAATGCAAGTTTCCCTGCATCTCTCTACCCACATCCTCAGACCCCTTAAAAGTACTCCTGTCTGCATGTTTTAAGGTCAGGAGGGTGGCAGCTGTTTCTTGTAACCTGAAATACTTGAGTTGCCAATATCTTTTCCAAATGGTAGTTTTAGCCACAACATCCCATGGACAACACCATCACTCAGCGTTGCACAAGACTGTGAAGAGCCAAAAGTTTTTCTAAGTGTTTCTGTGTTAACTTGTATCTTTAGTCTCCTTTTTTGCCTAAAAAAAGGTCATGTATTGAAGTCTGTGATAATCCATCTCTAATCTTACTTAGATTATGGAATCTAATCTAATTATCTTCATGAGAGTAGACTGTAGCTGCTAATGTGGGAAGATTAGGCTGCTGGTCTTCATGTTAGTGGCCCTGGACTGAAGAGCGTCAACACTGGACTCAATAGGAAAACCAAACACTTATTTATTCCAAAGTGACAGTGAGAAGTGCTGAGCACACAAAGTCGCAACCTTCTTTAACAGTATTTGCACAGTCACACACACACACACACACACACAGAGGCAGAATGGGCTTTGTAGACTTCAGTGAGAGGAAGACAATTTATATGATTTATTATTATTAAGTACACAAGCTATCAAAGTATTGTTGTTTATTGTGTTAATTTTTTGTAATTTATGCACAGGGATGGAAGCAAGTGGTCAACTGTTCATGAGCTGTTACGACCTTTGACTTTTTTTTGGGGGGGGGGTATGTTTTAAGAAATAATAACTTCCATTAAACTTTTTTAAATTTGAGATGGGGTGTGAGTTTGCGAGAGGAAAGTGCACTTGTCCTTTGGCCATGTGTGAAAAGCTCCACAGGGAAGCTTCCTCACCCTCTCTGCTCTTTATCAAGTGTGTTGAAGCCAAAAGGCTCCTTAATGGGGATGGTCTTAAACAAATAGAGCATACAGGAAGCAGCTGTCCTCCGATAGCCAGGCAGAGTTCAGGACTGATGTGGTTTATCAGAGCAGTGATAAGTTTCTGTCGGACTTCATTGTAAATTGATTTAACAGTTAGTTAAATGATAAAAAAAAATGAATGGGATTAACGATGAGAGAATTACATTAATTTCTGTCTGATTGGCCCTTGGTCGTGTGACACATACATTATCAGAAGCAGGCAGCAACAAGTGGTGTGTTTTGACCAGATTCCATTTTAGTCTGCTCAGCAAGAAACAAGTGTCACGTGATGCTTAACACCCCCCAGCAAACACACACACACACACACGCACATTCTACAATCCTCCTCCCCCTTTTTTCCACCTTCCAGAGAGAAGGGAGGTGAGGTGTGGGCGGAGGGGGGAGAAAGACCACCCTCACTGGGATCACAGCCCCTCAATCAGCCCCTTTCACACCCTGTGAACCTGAAACAATCAGGGTTTAATAGCAGCTGTCTGTCTGAGCCGACCCCGGCTGAAAGTGCAGATCAGCTCTGGCTGCAGCGGGAACCGAGACACAGTCCTGGGATGGGATGCTCCAGAGGACACACACTCTCCTGCTCTTTCTCTTTTCTCCTCTCACCCTCCACTTTGCCTCCAGGTGCACGGAGATGTTTCCGGTCACATCTATGCTGATGGGCATTTGCTTGTCATTTTGGTTCACCAGATTGGGCGTCTGTTGTTTTCAAGCTTCTGCGAGTTACGTTAAGTTATTGCGCCGTTCAAACCAGTGAATTTGGTCCTGGTGCTTGTTTTGCTTCTTTTACCAAACCTCTTCTTTTCCTTGTAGATTAAAAGAATTGTATCAAGAAGAAACCTCGCTTATAAAGGTCAAAAATCTGTGTCACGGCTCCTGCGTGCTTTCAGATTACAGCAATGATTTCATGAGAATCTTTACGACGTTGATTAAATGCACTAAATGATCCTAAAAGGAGGGAGAGGATTGAGGGGGTTTTTACTAAGTAGTGGGGTGACACCAGAGGCCAAAGGCATTAGACACTTAGAGAGCTTGAATCACATTAGCCAAAGGGCACACGTATAATAGAGAGGGGAAATGTTGCAGTCATGGGAAATATTCTGAATATCATTGTTCATGGCCACTCGGAGCTTTCCCACCCATTAGAGAGCGTATTAGACAAATTGCAGCGGAGGAGATTAAATAAATGATCAGCACAGCCAATCGGTTCAAAGCAACAGGAAAATGAGGCCGAGGTCAGATGGGTGAAATTCCCTTAATGGAGATTTTCTTAAAAAAAAAAAAAGAAACAACAAACAAATAAAAAAATACCAACATTTTCCATAATTTTATAGACCAAACATTTTCCCAGTGATCAAAGGAAATAGTTAACAAACGGATAAAATTTTGAAATTAACTGAAAGTGGCAGCGCTAAACTAATTTGAAGAGCCCACGTGTTTTAATTAGTTTTAATCTTGTTGTTGCTCATCAGCTGTTCCCTCATTTAAAAAAGAAAAAGAAAACTGAGAATGCTCCCAGTGTGGAACTTTTCCTGTTTACTACATGATTTAGATGTTTAGTTGCATGGGGCGCAGCGGGCCAAAATGAAAGCCATGTTGGCTCAGTTTCACTGGGTTTTGTGCAAGCCTCTGTCTGAGGGAGGTGCCTGGATATGCATGTGATGTAGATTTGCTGCTAACAGTAAAGAGGAGGAGTCACTGCTTTCCCAATCTTCCCTCCCTCTACTTTGAATTAGGGTGGTGGGCTTTGGTGTACGTATGTGTGCACTTGTGTGTGTGTGTGTGTGTAAAGGCGTGCCTAACTATCGTCTCATGTGGTTGATGTTAGAAATCAAACAAGCGCTAATAGCATCCAGGTGAGATTAGGGGGGACTTTAGTGAGCGCAACCCTCGCTGATGCTCATTTCCTTGTGTTATATCAGCTTGGGTTTATAATTTGGCAAAGAAAATCTGAGCCTGTCTGAGATTGAGCTGCTTCATGAGCTTGATTTAGTTGTTTTAGAGGTGTTTGTGTGTGTCTGCAGACTCATTCGGGCAGCCCTTTTATTCCCATTAGATTAGGTATTTGTGAGTGTCTTTGGCCTTCTGTGCGTGTGCGCTCTTCAATGTGTGTGTTCCCTGTTGCTGATGACTCACGGCTGTCTTGTCGGCAGGCAGAAAGTGAAGAAGAGGCTGTGTTTATTATTTCGCCAGGTTCCCATGGCCACCATGCATTGTGGAGCTGGAATCGTCAGCATAGTTGCAACACATCGAGTGACGTCGGGCTCTTTGACGTGAAACAATTAGAACAAAAACTGTCACACCTGTGCTTCCTTTATATTGTCCGAAGGACATTCAAGCCAAGACAGACCTGCTGGTGCTTTTCAAGTCTTTGGAGTTTCAGTATATAGGTCGGATCGATAGTTACAAACTCCATCACAAATACACGGACATTTCACCGCTGCAGTTATCATCATCATCTCTGACCTTCTCAAAATGAGAGGCAGAGGGAGACAGAGGGAGAGACAATAAGCAGAGGAGAAAGTACAGAGGCATGTAGTCATGTTGCGTGTGTTTATGATGGGTCTTCTGGACAACAAGTCTGTTATCTGAGATGAGATAACATCCTAAGAATCTTGGCTTTCCATGTGTTCTCGGGAAACACACAGCTCCACAGTACACGCACAATCGCCTCAGTTTCTGATACGAGTAGCTAGATGTTGCTCTATACAGCAGCTAAAGTGGACTTGTGATTGACCATACTGCAATGTGCAACATTTCACATGTCCACACATTCTGCAAGATGAAAATACTGATAGAAATGTGATATGTCATCATCTGGCTGGTTACTTTCAGAAAAAACAAAACAAACTGAATCAAGTATTGGGACCTCTTCCTAAAATAAATCCTAAATAAGTTTAAATGTAAAAGAGGGAGGAAGATTTAGAAGGTTACTCTAAAAACAGACATTGCTTTTGCATGTACTCCAAAAAGTTCAAAAACAACATCCAGTTCTGTTTGGAGATGCTTTTCTTAAAAGTTTTGGGAAATTTTTAAGTGTACTGTTAGGGGTTAATAAAGATGTATGTCACATAAAAGCGGAAGGTAATAGTTGTTTGCCTAAAGCTTTGTAGGATGTAGTGAAATCTAATAGGAACATGTTTCTAAACTATAATGACTGCAAAAATATGAAGAAGCTGCCCTATCACCATGTCCGTCAAGACCAGTTAAGCCCCTTTTAAATGTGCCTGCCAGTTAATGCTTCTTATAGTTCAATGTTCAGTTCATTTAAGTTTATTTCAGCTGGAAGAAAGAATGAAAGACTAAACTTTCAAAAGAAAATAAATTATTGTGTTAAATCAGTTCTAGTAGACATTCACGTGGAACCGAAGTGTTGACAGAGGTCTAAAAATGGTTTTGGATAACCGTTTTCACAGTAACAAAGAGTAATGTTTTGTAGCAGCTATTTTCAGCTCGATTCTTATCAAAATATCAAAGCCAAAAAAGGAGAAAAATGATGAAAATAATGTAAAATGTAAAAAAAAACTTGTAAACTGATACCTTTTCACACTGGAAAGATGTTAGAACTGCATGTCTTTTCTAATTAGAAATGGATGAAGCAGAAACTAGATTTCATTTTCAGACAGTACGTAATATTAAATGTTCCTATGCGGACGAGGCGCTCACAGAAAAACAAAAAAACGTTTTTGATGAACACGTTCTATTGGACTTGTTCTTGCACAACACTACTACCTACCACCAAGATCCAGGAACTTTTGCTTTCTCCTCGTGTCCCGGTTCCATATCATTTTGATAGCTGAGTTAGTCTGAGTTTCTGACTTTTGGGTTTAAATTTCCTCTGTCAGAAAAAATTGTGTGTTATATTGTGGCAGATTTTTTTCTTGATTACGGATTACCTAGATGGTTAGCATTGTCAACTATTTCTTATTTTTTCTTATAATGAAAAATCTCCCAGAATGACAAGCGAATCAGGCAAGATAGCTGCAACATAGTCCAAAGAAATGCACAAATGCAATTAATTTCCTCAATTAAAGTTTTAAAATGCATGACAGCCATTGTATTGTTTAGCTTAACACTGTTTCAATGTGTGTTGGTCATTTTTATTTATAAAATGCACATGAAAAAAATGGCTGACTGGTGTAGTGGTAGTACTACGTTGATGCTTCACTAACGTTAATGTTATCCGGCTGAACGCTAGCGGGGGTCTTGTCGGCAGCCCTCCTAACCTACAGAAATAACATTATCTACAAAAGCTTCAGCAAGGTACAACATGTGCAGTAGTAATATGCACAAATCTGATGTAATGTTAACATTAGTCTGGTAACGTAAAACAAAATGCCAATAGTCCACACGAAAGAGCAGTTGTAGAAGATATGTTTTCTCAAGTTTTTCGGTAACAGGTCGTTGCGTCTGCTTCCTGAAAAACCAGCGGTGATTACTGATGACATATGTGATTGTTGAAGGGGTGTCCTGATTTGTAAGGGTTAAATTTCAGCTCTCCCCCTTGTAGCTTCGTTTTTAGAGGCATGGCGGGAGGGAAAAGGTGGAAAAAGACAAATGGGACTGTGCCGTACTTTAGTCAATTAATCCATTCCTTTCTTGTGCTTGAATACCCGGACAGTAGTCCAATTAGATGGTGTAAATGGCTCTGTCTGTCTGCATGTAAACGTACAGCATGTATAGTAACTAAGTGCTCATCCTGAGCAGATTGTGGTGATGAAGGAGCTAGTACATGTTAGACAGCGAGAAGGCACTGGAACCAGTAACTGTGGAAAACACACACACTGGCAGAGAACTGCTTCTAGTGTTTGCAGCAGTGAATTTATTCAGATCCCCGGGTCTCCGACTACATTGACCCGGCGCAAAACAGACTTCACACTACGTTACCCACAATGCATGGCACACTCAAGCATAAACCAGAAAACAAAGTGTGAAAGAAGATGAAAAACTTAAACTGGGCGGTGAGGTCCTGCTCATGGCAAGTGCTGGTGAAGAGACACGTACCTTGTCTACTTACGGGAATATTACGCACTGTATGAAAATTAAATTTAACATTTCTGGGCAAACGTTTGTCTCAAAAACAAGTCAGAATGTCAGCTTTATGTCCATATTGTTTTATCTTGCTTTAAATTCAGGGAAGAGTTAAGCTGAAAACAGCTGTTTCACAACATATGAACTCCTGCTACACGGAAAAAAGGTTATTTCCGTCCTTTTTCCACACGCCTGCTCTGTTCCACATGCACGCATGCATGTTGTGTGTATAATTAATCTCATTGCAAGACACAACACTTTGTTTTAATTCCTCGCTCAACTCTAGTCTTTCACTCTCGCTTGCGACCTGAGAGAAATTTAAATGAACTGAACTTTGTACTAATTCATGAGAAGCATGAACTTGCGCAACACCGGTTTTCAGTGCAGGCTAGCCAGACTCAACTCCTGTACATGATGTTTCCATTTCACAGAGGCCTTTTTACTTTGTGCAAATGCTTTGTCAATGAATGATGAACCAATTATGTGTAGTTAGATTTCTGTGGAGGTGAAAAAGTGTGTCGCTAGCTGTGGCATACCTACAGCAAAGATCCAACGTAGAAGGGTAACTCCAGCTTAGCTGTTTATGCAACATCAGTTTAGAGGAAGGTTTGTGTGTTTCTTTCAGTGGATAGCTCAAACCGCACCAGCATTGTTTCTTTTATACTACATGTTTATGAGACGCTACTGCGGTTTGCATTCAGACCCGCAAAGAATTCTTTCTCTTTCTCAGTTTCATCTTTCTATTAACCCCCCTCAAAACGTCCCACTTCTGTTTAAATACACCTTCCTCCTTCACCTCCTCTTGCTCAGCTTTCCCCCTTCTTTCTCCCAGCGTTGCCTATCTTCGTCTGCGCCCATTTTCCTGCTGCAGTGGCTCGCAGATGCCACTTAAGCCAAATCAGATGCCATAACAGGAAGTCGGTCCACATTCGCAGCTCAGTGACACGCGCACATGACTTACAACCGCTGCAAGCCAAATGCAGGCCTAGCCGTCACCGATACACTGACAGGAATCTGCTCTGGGTCAAAGGTAACTGCACCCTCAGTCAAAAAGTCTCACATTCGTGACGACACCTCTGACATGACTTGTAGGCTCCTAAGCGCTTTGATGGGAGGATTCGGAGAAAACGCCGCACCCTCGTTCAAATTTGTAAGCTGCGTCTGTTGATGGTTTTTGTGGCAGAAGCAGGATTATGAATCCTCCTTCAGAACGAAACACGTGCATTCAAGCGGAACCGCTTTTGGCTGAACGGCACTGCTTGACGAAAGCGTGCGTGTCTCATCAGTTCAGCTTAAACTAAACCAACATGGTTTCCTCTCCAGCATCAGATATTGTTTATATGTATTTTCCCGTGGCCCACTGCCATAAAACATAAATGCACACTATTAGTTTCCTTGTCCATTCAGGAATGAACAAACTACTGCAAGGTGAAGCTTCGTGAGATGTAATTAACTTTATTTCAACAGACCTTTGCCGCGGTCTCTTTTACAGTAGAAGAGGTCAGTCAAATATCCACGCAATGTTGTAGTACAGAAAGATACGGGTCCTTTGCATTTTATGCAAACTTAATTAAGCCTTTGGAAAAATAATATTGTTGGCAGGCGTTGAGAAAGAACTTTCCATTCCCATTAAGAGTGGAATTTGTTGGAAAGGAAAGAAGGGCAAAATAGAGTACAGGGTTAAAGAGTGAATCATTTCATAGTGAATGTGGAGGAGTGAGAGAGAGAGGGAGAGAGAGAGAAATGCAGATTGTTTTAAATCCGCAGCGAGTCAGCCTCTCAAATTTATGCCCATGGGCTGCTTCTTGGGTGGGCTGCAGGGAGGGCGGCGCGCTAGCTGGAGCAGGGGAAAGTTGCCGACTCCAGACTGCTTGCCTTGCTCCGAAGCTTTTCCTGCTGGAACGCATTCACAGCTCAGCCGTCCTGACTGGCTGACCGACCGCCTGGCCCTGCCCTAACTGACTGAACTCCTGTGGCTGGCTTTTCTTATTGAGCAACTATAGCTTTTCTCCGCACCCCTCCCATGTTTCGCACACCGAAGTGTTCAGGGGAAAGCGCAACCGTTTTCACCAGTGACAAAATAATTGGGCATTTTGCAGTTAGTGTTTTCTTTTTTTTGTTCTGTCTTTAAAAGTACTTTAAAACTTAGGTGTGAAGACTGAGTTTTTCTGAAAGATTTTATTCAAATAAAAAAGCAGGGAAAAAAACCCAATCCAATTCATTCTCAGCCCTGGGACTTGGGATCAGATAAGACGTAATTCCGCCTGCTCTGTATTTCGTGCCAGCAGGGACTGTTTGTTTTGCTCAGGATGAGAAAGATCCGGGCCCACATCTAGCCTACAGAATGAGTCCCTGATGTTTAGGATGAGGGAGAGTAACTCACTCAACAACCAGCTGTCATGTTTGTCACTCATAACTTGATGTGGATCACAGTTAGATGATACATGTTGTGCATTAAAAAGTGAAAATGTAGACAATGTCCATCAATTTGAGTTCTTCCTTACGCTGTGTCCTACTTTTACACTAGAGGCCTACTTCGTGCTCCAGCGTCTGGAAGCAGAGCGGTTTTCCCCTCAGCAGTGCACAGCGAAGGGATGACAAAAGCAGCTTGTAAATCAGCTTTCAACAGAACAAAAATCTGAACTCCAACGTACAGATTGCTTCATTGAGATAACGTGCCGGCGCGTTTATTCGTGATGCATGCTTCACGATGCATGCATACACTCCAAGAGTAAGAAAGACCATAAAGAGATAGACATCGGTAAAGTGGCGTGATTTGTATTTCAATAGGAAACGCCGACAAGATTTAATTTGGAAATGGAGTTTCTGCAAAACAAAAACAGAAGAAGAAGTGCATTTAAGGTTCAAGCATAAACATGATGCACTTTAAAGGGAACATATCATGCAAAATCCACTTTTTTCAGCCCTTAAATACATGTATTGTCTTTTCCAAGCGTTCAGGAGTGCAGAAAAATTTAATTTATTCACTTCCGGTGCAGCATATAAATCTTATTATTCTTTTTGGGTCACATTTTTCAGTCTGTTTAGTTTTC
>JBBDHI010000003.1:16244682-16254866 GCA_037177115.1 Craterocephalus stercusmuscarum
ATAGAAAAACGTAATAGATAGCGGAGAAAACTAAACAGACTGAAAAATATGACCCAAAAAGAATAATAAGATATATAAGCTGCACCTGAAGTGAATAAATTACATTTTTCTGCACTCCTGAATGCTCGAAAAAGACAAAAACGGGTATTTAATTGCTTTAAAAAGTGGATTTTGCATGATATGTTCCCTTTAATTGAAAAGCTGTCTCGCGGGTATACAGACCAAGTTTGTGCACAAATACATGAGGGTGTTTTCAGACGAAACGTGGTGTAAAAGATGCGCATAACGCCCGAAATTGAACGCTGGGTCACTAAAATGTCAGACGCTGGATTTTCGGCGTCAAGACGCCTTTAACGCGCGTCAAGAGCAGACAGTGCCCGACGGCCATGACGCGCGTTGGCAGGAATTTCCTTCGGTTTGTTTACACAGCGGCGGATGCAACAGAGAGCGAGGCACGGCTTCTTGTGATCAATCAGAGAGGCTCGGATTCATGTAAAAAATCAGAGAGAGAGGCACGGCTTTATCAATCAATAAACCGGGCCGGCATCTCTGTGCGTGCCTGCCTTATAATTCAGAGGCATTCGGGACCTGCACACTTATGAGCGCCTAAACAGAGCTTTTTCTGTCTCACCCCCGCCCCACCTGAGACCTGCTGACCTGCAGAGGTGCTGCATCACCTTCCAGGACACCAGCTACAACCGGGTTGGTGCAAACAGCACCAATACATTCCTCCTTGTTTACTCCAGTTTACTGCAATTTATGAACGTGCAGTTTTGCAGTTATGCACATTTGTCTTTTAAAAATAAATAAATAAATAAATATTTTGATTTTATTTATTTATTATTAAATAGTTCAACTGTGAAATACATGCTCAGGATGCAAGTTAAAGTTATAAGACATTTCTAGATGGACCTGCATTGGTTTTGACTTGAAGAAGTAAGGTTTTTTTTCAAGTCATACTTAGTCTTTTTTTCATAAAAAATTATGTGAAAATCTCGTCTCGTTCGTGGATCCAATATCGTGTATTGTCTTGTCTCGTGAGATGAGTGTATCGTCACACCCCTAGTGTTTAGTAGTAAGTAAAATTGTTTACTAATGCACCATAGCACTTAAGCATAGCTTTCATTTGTCAAACATGACTGTTTGATTACAGTTTCTGTGGTTATCCGTGTTGCGTGACTTAAGTGCTATCTTGCTAAGCATGATACCACTGATAAAGCTAGCATGCGACGCTAGCTATAGTTTGCCCTACCTGAACATTTTTAAGCAAAAACAATGAGAATTGTAGACTGGTACAGTTTGAGATTAATGAATGAAATGAAAAATAATTTATTAATCCCAGAGGGAAATTCAATTTAGAATGTTAAAAATCTCGCCCATAATGAGAAGGATCAGCTACAGATCAGTGAACGTTGTTTTCAGTTGTTTGGCCAGACCAGCATACTTCCTCTTCTTCTTACTGCGCAGGACTTGTGCTGAGCTGTGTTTCTCTGTCAGCATTGGTTTCCCCTGTAGCGCCGCCCATTCCACAAGTGGATTGAAGTTTGCTTTCCCCAAAAACCCGTTCCTGTGGTACTGTGCTCATACCATGCTATCACCACGAAAAGAATAACGGTCAAAAAGACTTTCCGGAACAATAAAAATACAAGGTAAAACTAAGACATGAAAATTGAATTTGGCGCTTTAACAAGAAGCAAATGCAAGAATTGTATGAGACTGATTCCAAGTCCTTTACAAGGTTTTTAAATGTACTAAGAGATACTAAGTCCTTCAGCTTCAGAGAACTCTGTAACGAGTTCCAAGCAGTTGGTGCAAAGTATATGAAGGAGTGCTTGCCAAGTTCAGTGCAAACTATGGGGACTTGACGCTTATAGCAACTACTGAATTGTACAGAGTAAGTATACTGGCATCTTGTTATATAAATACATAAATAATGGGGAGTTGGCCTAGGATGGCTTTATATATAAAAGTATACCAATGAGAAAGACAGCGTGTAGCCAGCGAAGGACACTCATCTCTAAAATATAGAGCAGTGTTATAGAGCAGACACTACTGTGCCTTGAGAGATTGTCAGGTGTGCCGTGGGAAATTATTTATTTCCACTTAACTGGTCTAAAAAACATGTTTTGAAGACAAATTGATATCTGCAAATAATACGCCAACTGATATATGATTTGTATTCAAGAAACTTTTACAAGAAGGACTTTGTATAACTGATCACAGCTACAGAGTTTAATTTTTAGCATTTTCTATGTATGGCGTACCTTGGCATTTTTCTATGGAAATAAACCCTACCTTGGCCTAAAAAAAGGTTGAAAACCACTGATATAGAGTAGGGATGGGCGTTCGATTAAATTGTCTTAATCGATTATCATGAGAATTAACGATCGATTATCAATTAATTAACATTTCTAGATTAGAATTCAATATATATAGCTTATATTTAAATGTGAAAGTAGAAAATACCTTATTTTCTATTTCCTGTTTTAGATTTCAATGACAATATGAACAACTCCTGTGGCAGTTAAATGGGATTCATTCAGTGGATACACTGGAAAATATGCTCTTACATACAAGTTCAGCAACATTCTAAAGATGCATTAGATTAATCGATTAAAACATCATTTAATCGATTAAAATATAAGAAATCGATTAATCGATAATTGATTAATCATGGCCATCCCTAATATAGAGTACAGCGGTGAGTAAGAGTTTTGCAACCTGGGACAAACCTTTGTTTGTTTGTTATTAATTGGCTAGTATGTGTGTATATATGAATGTATGAATGTATGACAATCAGATTTCTTTAACTGATTGTCAGTGAAGTGCCTTGAGATGACTTTGTTATGAAGTGGCGCTATGCAAATAAAGTTGAATGAATTGAATTGAATAGAAAAGGGGCCTGTCTGGGCACCCCTGTTAGGGAACTGCTACTGCCGTCTGCTGGCGGAAAGCAGCGCAACCATTCTAGCTACAATTGGGTGAGTCTACTCCATGGTCCGCTCCAGTATCCACAAACACCCAAGCAACACAATGAAAAAAGAAAGGGGAGGCTGAATTAATACTGACCGCTAATAAGATTCAATTGTGAAAACAAAGTGCCACATTTGCTTTCAAAAGAAATAAAAATCAAAAACGCCATGTGGCTTTAAGAATTTTTGGCTAATTGTCTTGTGAGGTTGATTTGCTGAGGGGAAAAATCCCCAAAAGATTTTGGTTGTGGGCATTGGCCTGGTACACAAAAGGGGGATAAGTGTCCCATGATGGACTGGCAACATGCCCAGGGTGTGCCCTTCCCTCTGCCCAAAGGTAACTAAAGTGGGTCTGGAAGATGGATGGTGCTGAGAATGAGTAAACAAAAGCACTTATCCTTGACTTTTGCTTGTTTGTTTAGTTTTTTTAATAAGGATGCTGAATTAAACTTTGCATCTTTTGAAAATATCAGTCTTAAACTTGATAGGCATTAAAACCATTAAAATCAAACTGAAAATGGCTTTTCATAAGTAGATATGACATTAATCTCCTCTGCTGTAAGTCAGTTACGGGGGCTTATTGTACATTACAGTGATGTCTCCAGCCCTGTGGCCTTTCAATGGTCACACCACGGGCCCCCATCACGTTACAGCAGCTGTGAGGAATTCAGAGTCTGGGTAAAAGGGGTAAAAAACACCGGGTAGGGTGGGTTGGGGGGCAGGAAAGGAGGAGTCTGCGTTGGGTGGGTGGAGGGGTTACAAAAACAAAGCAAGAACTTAAAAACAAAGTTTACCACCGAAAGAAAACAACAGGGCCAGAAAAAGTCGGTGCGAGAGGAGAGAGAGAAAGAGGGGGAGAAATAAAGAAGACGTAAATGTGGCAGAATCGTAGCAGCGGTTGGCCGAGGCCCCGGGCCCCGCCCTCTTTCTCCCTCCCGTCCTCGCTCCGTCTCCAGCCCTAACACAACAGAATCCCCCACAAGCCCAGCCACATCAGGAACGGCTGGCTACATTATAGCTGCCATTATCGTCTCTCAAGTCATAACAGCCCGAGAACACCCACCTCGACTGCTGCGCCGCCAAGAGAGGGGGAGGGGCGAGTGAGGCAGGAATGAGGGAGAGGGTGGAGGCAGCGGGGGGAGAAAGAAGGAGCAGGAGATAGTTAGAGATTCAGAGCAGTGGAACAGGCAGAATGAGAAGACAAGCAGCAGGGAGCGGAGCAGAGGGTGGGGGAGAATGACGGGAACAAAATACTTTCAGATGGGTGTTTACACAGAATGAGTTCGGAGATGTGTGCTAAGTTTTATTTAGGCTTTTTGCCCTGCGCAAATACTGTCCAAGTAATAGATTATCCTGAAAACACACACACACACACACACGAGCAACCACATTCCCATCAGAGATTAAAGGAGAAATGAAGTTAAGAGGAAAGGGGATGTCATTACATGCCGCTTTTTATATTAGCTAAGGAGGGAGAAAGGGGGGGACGTGCGTGAGCCCCAGTTTAGAGTTACACCCGAGAGAAGAGGAGCGGAGAACGAGAGCGGAGCAGAGCCGGATCAGACCTTTTTGTCTGACACGAGCAGTGACCTGTGGAAATGTCTGTCCTCTCTGGAGACTTCCTCAGAGGGAGGAGGATCAGCACTTTATGGGAATGTCACAAATGGGCAAACTGGGCAAGCCTAAACAATGTTTCTCTTTGTACTGCAAACACACACTACAACCTGACTGATGAATCTTGTGTGGCAAATATACACTAAGGGCCAGTTATGTAAAAGTCATGCAACAGTATGCAATCAGTTCTATCCTCCATGTGTAGTTCTGTCTTCATGACGGGGGTTTCTGCTTGTTTCCTCATGGGTGGAGAAAGAATAGGAAGAAGTGAATAAACAATCGTTGGCTAGTGCTAGTTGTTGAATTATGATGTTCTTTGTGTTAGAAATCCAAATTGCATATTTAGAGTTTGAAAACTATAATGATAAGGGCTTAAATTCTGTCTTTTTGTCATTTTTACATAATTATCTCTCTTTCTGAGCCTTTGATTTTCTAGACAGGAAAGTTTAAAATTCTGACATTTCTGTAAAGTTAAGTTTGCAGTGACAAATGAGTCGATAGATCCATGAAAGTTCCTACAGATTCAGTGATTGTCACTCAGAAAATCACCTAAAAGAATTGTAGAGCTGGATGAAAAGGATGGTAGTGTCTCAATAATTCTAGCTATTTCTGTCAAACTCTCTGTGACCTTTGAAGATGCTGATGAAATAATAAAAACATAGTTGAACTACGAAAGTATTCCATCTTCAAAAGCTGTATTTGACACACAGCATTTGTTAAGGTTTTGATTTTGTCTGTCTCTGCTTTAAAGAAAGCACTCGCCGCAAAGCTTCTTTTGTTTCTCCTCCTTTCTGTGCTGTTTTAAACCCGTTGAATTTGGCAACAACAGGACTGCAGTTTAACACTTTAATATTTCCCTGAGGTAAGAGTTGGAAAATTCACCAAATAAAAACTGTGTGCTTTAATTTTGTGGAACCTGCAATCTCTTGATTTTTCTTTTTTCTTATTATATTGATGCAGAATTGTCCATCTTCAAATTGAGATTAACCTCAGAACCTTTGTGTTCAATCTACGCTTTAAACAAATAGCACACTGGTATTTCCACCTCTTTCAGAAGCATACTTCAGGGAACATTAACTTCTGAATGCCTGAATGCCATCATTTGAACAGACCAAAGAAGCCATTAATGTTACATATTGCATGTTTAAAAATGGCTTAGGTAAAACATATTTGGAAGAGCTATTTCCATCTCCCAGATATTTTGTGTAGTTTGGTGAGCCAAGATAATTCCAGATATAGCAGCTCAGCACAGCGTGTTAGTGAATGAATTCAGTTACCGAGTGATACGATACACTTAATGCAACAGGCGTTAACAGCACAACTATCACCACTGACACGGTGAAGATGACTCTGCTCTCAACTCCACAGGACATAATGTATCAGCTTAGTGCCCACACTCACACATTCATATAGAGCCTGTGGGTGTGCCTGATACAGACATCTGTCATCATGCTTACTCTGTTTTAAACTGGAGGTCAATCATAAAATCCATATTTATTGTAAATGAATGAAAAAGCTAACTGAGTGAGTTGCATTTGGCTAGCACTGGACTGTTGGGGACGGCCACATGTAGCGTTAATAAATGAAAAGTGCAAGTTTCCATTGAAGACTTAAGATGAATTCATTTCTTACTAGCTGGTGTTGTTGTTTTTCAGTTTACTTGGTGACAACAAGAGGAAAAAGGACTTCATTATCTTTGCAGTCCATCAAGTCACCGCTGGTCCAAAAATTATAACAAAAATAATGTGTTGACATAAAATATCCAGCCAACAACTAATAATGAGTCAAGCATCCTCTGATTTTGATCTCACTATCGATTGCTTACATTAAGCACAAATTTAAACACTTCAGCCCTTTGGCCCCAAAAAACACGTATTTGTTAACCTTTCTCTGTTGCTTCTCTTTCAGTCATACCATTGTTTTCATATCCTGTCAGAAGTGTTGCTTTTTCAGTTTTTATGATATTTGTAGCTGAATTGTCAATAATTTATGCATTTTTATATTCAACCTTCGACAGGAGACCATGGCCCAGATCTGCTGTTGTAGTTAGTGTTTCCTGCTGATTAAAAAGCTCAACAATCAGCTGTTGTTGTCTGGTTACTAATCTTCAGTAATAATTTAAGAATTTTATGAATAACAAACCATTTTAAATCTAGTGATGGTGAGCTGTGTCATTTTGGTTAGTGTGTAGGTTTAATGTTGTACAGTAGATATTTACTGACCACACCAGAGTAGGGTTGGTTAAAAACAAATATCCAGGAGCTAACATGAAATCCCACATTTAACCCAACGACAAACGATGAAAGGAAACAGTGTTTTTTTTTAATATTACTTTTTGCCTTTATCCTATATAAATGCCCTGTTTTTGTCTGTTTTTTCTTGCTGTGTATGCTGATCTAAGGGATTATACGGCCTCATTCTGTGCTGTGGAGATGTCACCTGGTTAGTGGAGTATTTGAATGAGGCGGCATGGGGGTGGGGGCTGTTGAACGTAGACGATGGCTGGACATCCTGTCCTCAACTTCAGCTCCTTGTTCACTGCCCAGCTCGCTGTGTGCTGCCGCAGAGCCAACTTGTTTGGCCAGCCGTTTGATTTATGGCCTTTGGGTTTTTAATATGCTGCTGCTCCATCCTTCTCAAACCCTGCACCACAAAATTACATCAGGGAGCAAACCCACTCAGTTTCTCACAAAATACGTCTGAAAATAGTACAATGCCATAACACCTGTGTCTGCTCTGCGTATAAAATCATTTATCTGTTCATGCATTACAATATAAATGCCTCATTTCAAACAGTTCTTCATAAATGCACTTCATCAAGTCTAGTTTGTATACGGAGCTCCAACAGTAGCACTCTCATACATGAGAGTGGAACTAACCTCTAGGAGAAACACTTGTGAGTTTTTTTTTCCCTCTAAATTCCAGTTTGCTGAACAGGTGAGCTCATACATTATACGGTTTCAACCTGAAATCCAGCACAGACACACATTCAAATTAGAGACTGTATACACACTTCTCGTATACACCTTCCTCTGGGCTTACACTACATAAACTGGTTTACTACAGTATATCTGTAGTCTTGGTGGCCACTGGATCATCATGCTACCCCCGTCGAGACTGACAGGTGTGACAGTGACACGTGCATGTGTGTGTTTGTGTTTGTGTATATATCAGGCTGTCTGGGGGTCCCCCTTCTTGGTATTTATTAGTTTTGGACAGCTGAGGTGCTTGGCAAATCTCTATTTAGCACTTCCGGCTAATTATCACACACACATCCAAAGCCTGCGCGGAATATGTGCTATCAGTCCAGGACCGCCCACATAATTTGTCCACTTGCTAACTTTCATACCAAATCCCCCCATGGTGACTTGTGGGCTTAAATAGGTCCCTGCTGCCCTTTAAACACTCGCGCCACCACATTACTGGCCTGGCAACCTGTAGCACTGAAACCAAAGAGCTTTCATCTGCAGCAGACAGAAGCTGTCCCAGTTTAGATCAGAACACTTGTCACATAAACGGATGCAATGGGAGATTTTGTTTCTGCATGCACAGCAATAATGCACCATGCAGGAGTCAGATTTATAATGTTGTCTAATCACAATGTTCATACAAAAACAAAGATGAAGGAAAGGATTCAAGATTGATATTTGCAACTATGTTTGACTTATATACAGAAATGAGTCTTATTTTGGGGGGGGGGGTTTGATTACTTTTTTAAAAAAAAAAGTAAAACCTTATAGTCTCAGCTATTACTACCTGCACCGATGTGATTGGATGTAATGAGCAGGTGCTTGCTCTCAAGACTTCTCTGCTAGAATTACCTTATGCATTCAATCCTGCTGAAAGATACCCCCTCAAAATGAGCTACGCACAAAAGACTGCTTTGTGTTGCCTTCATTTTCCTTGGTTTGTATTGCTAGCATCCCTCAACTTTTGTCCTTTAACATTTAAAGAGAACCTAAAATTTTTTCATGCATAAGACTGTTGATCAGTAATAAAGTAAGTTGGAGGTGTGTGTGTGTGAGAGAGCTGTTTTTCAGGTCCGCAGCTGTTTAGAGAGGCGAGATTAGTGACAAAAACTGATATAATTTTTATAATTAGATGTGGGTTTTATAATAATTGAAGTTTTGTAATGCAATAATAAAACTAATAAAATATAAAGAGAACTAAAACCTTTTTTTTTTTACTTGGCTGTTTGTGATCATGTTTACTCGTCCAACAGGAGAATCCCACTTTTTATTACTTCAGAGCAGAAAGTGTACGGTTAAAATATTTTTTCATTTGTTCCTTTTTTAAAATTGCGTAATTAATGTCAGAAATAGTTTCACCAAATTTTTATGCTCAGCTTTGAAACCAGGAGTTAAACATAAGCGTGGTTCAGCTTTATGTCAAATAGTTGGCACAATGAATAACAGATGTTGATGAGCAAAAAAAAAAAAAGAAACACTTTTCTTTATGTCTATCATAATTAAGTGATCTCCTATCCCAGCATTGAGCCTATTTTAAGGGAGAATGTTGCAGTCAATTTTTTCCAAGAAGCCAGGTAGCTCTCATGACTTCTAATACTTCTTTTTGCCACTTGGTTTACTACATTGAACTAACACTGTTTTAACTAAGTATGACGCAAGAGTTTAAGTTTATTTACTCCTTAAACTGATTTTCTTGGTTTTGGTTTGATCTGTTATTAACATCCCACATGCATTTTTTTTTTTTTTCTTCAGCCGCAACTATTTGTGTATTTGGCTTTTTTTTCATGGTGTTTATCTTTGTTTAGTTGAGCTGGTTTTGTTTGGTTTTTACCCTGTCTTTCTCTGTGTGTCTCTGCCAGGTCCAGGCTGTAAGGGCAGCAGTAGGTCCTGGAGCTCTGATGCCAGTGGACATGCAGCCACACCAGGGGCTGTATTACTATGAGACCTCTCCCAGCCACCCTTCCAGAGGGTAAGAAGTAGTTACAGTAGCTACATCGTTAAAGGAGCTATACCTGATATTATTTTAATCTTTCTAAGAAAAATGGTTTCTACGCTATGTAGTATGTGGTAAAAGTGCTAAGTCCATTAAAATGAATGACTTATTGATTGCACATATGTACAGTATGAGTCCCGGACATTTCCGGATCATTTTTAGCGTTGGCATGACACTTTTTCTTTGCCAATGGGGTTAACTTTTGGAACTTCCAGATTCCAATCAATCAGTAAGAGCGTTCCCCTAGGGAATCTGGAAGTTCCGGAAGTTAACCCCATTGGTGGATAAAGAGAGTGTCACTCCAAAGCTAAAAATTTGCCGCTTTCGGTGAGTAAAATGGCCTGGACTCGTGCATATGCGCAATCAATGAGTCAGTCATTTTTACTTCCCCTTTTTATCACAAAATATACTGTGCAGAAACCATTTTTTCTTAGAAAGATTAAAATAATATCAGGTATAGCTCCTTTAATATCTAGTGACAAGAGATTACAAGGGGTTTATCCTGAAAAGCATTAAGATCATTTCCACTTTTGAAAATTTTTTATGTTGTCCATTAAATTTTTATATGGATTCACTTCATTTTTCCAACCTTACCTCCACTTTCCCAAGGGACAACTTCTATTTAAATTAGTTCAT
>JBBDHI010000003.1:16269385-16279931 GCA_037177115.1 Craterocephalus stercusmuscarum
ATATTTTACCATTTTATGAATAAACGTCCAGTTTGAGATGCATTCAGAATGTTTGTCACATTTTTCTTTGCAGCTTAGATTGTCATAACTTGATAGGCCTTTGCATGGTACTTATACAAGATGATGCAATAAGCTTTAAAGCGGCTTCTTTTAGGCTGATGTGATATTGCAATTATTAGATAGAGATTTAATGATCTCAATATGTTTCTTTGTGAATATAAGTGTATAGTGTTTGCTCTTACTGGAAGACTTCTTTATATATGATGGACTAATGCAGTAACTTCTTTTATCCCATAGAGTGCAGTACAGCCTGTGAACATACATGCATACAGTTAACAGAACATTTAGTTTGACTCACCACAGATGCATCTACCATTGGATTACATAAATGTTACATAGTTTATCAGCATAGTCAGTCACTCTTGTAGTTAAACTGCATTAATTTTACAGAATTTCTCCCTGAAGTTATTTAAACGATGATCCAAATGACCAAGAATAAAGCATGTGTCCCAGTTCATCCATTCTTTTGTTTTTTTCCCCTTTGACTAATTGGAAACCTCTTGTTCTGAATATGAATTAGACCTCACAGCAGTCTGTTATGGGCAACAGTGACCTGCCAATATTAAGTAGATGAACATTAAAAGTGGCTGTTCTCGGTGACATCACTGCCTGGACAGACTCTCTGTGGTCAGTGGGGACTGGCACAGCGGGCTGCTGGATGCTGTAAGAAAGAAAAACTACACAAACCTGGCTTGTAAAATATTATCAACAACGGTCTGATTTAAATGACTTCATGTGAAAGCGTGATGGGGAAAACTGGGCTTAAAAATGGGAGTATATGGAGCTGTTAATAAAAGTGGCTCCCAATCATTTTGGCTTTAAAATGATGTCATGTATATTTGTGTCTTCTACATCACATGCTATGGTGGTGTGAACACGAATCATGAAAGGTTCAACCAAAGAGTGCCTTTTCCACTCTCACTGCAGTCTCAACACTATTTTAACATCTTTTGCGCTTTATATTAATCCTAGAAACCCTCTCTGAAAAAATGTCTGCCAGGAAAATACCAGTTCCATGTAAACTAAATTTAATTCGTAGGGTAACTGCTATTATTATTATTGTTATTATTATTAATATTATTAATAATGTAGTTATTGCAAGGACAAACCTTAGAGGTTAACTACAGTAACCACGGCAATAGAAATGACATCGGCTATGTGCAATAGATAATTAAAATTGTTAACATTTTTTAAACGGATTTAACCGAACCCCAAACTTAGCATGATGAAGTTTGAATGAGAGTTGATGGATAAAGACAAGAGTTGTAAGTGACAGTAGCTTCAATATTTAAATAGGTCATTTGTCATAATATTCAGATTTAAAACTTTCCTGTCATGTGCATAGTAAATTTCCCTTGTTTGCTGTCACTGATTCTAATATCATTCTTTTTCCTCTGTCTCTCTTTATGAGTTCAACAACCTCACTGAGTTTGTAAGATATTTTCACTGCCTTTACTTTCTGCAGTGTTAGATCGTTTTGGTTCTGGGGGCCTTGGTGTGCTTAGACTATATTGGCATTGTGGTGTTGTGGCATGGCACAGTAGACTCACGGCAGCCACTACAGCCTGGCAGAGATGCTAAAGCTGACTCATTTGCTCCAAGGCAAGGGGAAGTTTTCCTGACGGCTTACTGATTTGCAATCTGGCATACCCACATTTGTGATTTGAAACAATAGCTCGGTCTCCAAAAAAAGAGACATATGCAGTGTTTGAAGGAGGGTGGAGCTGACAGAAGACTAAAGGAACAGTTACAAATTCACTTTTTTTTATAGGCGTACGTGTGGTATGCACACATTTAGGAAAATCTCATTGCAAGAAAAATCTAATGTTACAACCTCTGTGGGCCCACACCTTGTAAAATCTGGAGGTCACCGTTTAATTGCACGGAGTCTGAAGTCCTCATATGTGCTACACATCAGAAGTTATAGAAACGATCATCCCTGTAATAAGGTGCATGCACTAAATTAGAAGCCTGCACTTTTTAAAAGAAATGACAGAAAGTTAACCCTTGTGTGTCAGCAAAAGAACAAACGACCCAAACAGCAGGAAACAGGCGGGGAGCAGGCTGGTGACACATTTTCATTTGGTGGTGAGTTTTAGAGAACACAAAGATAACTTGGGAATGATATCTGTCAAAAAGTGGGGAAACAGGATACATTTTTTACTGTATTTTTTTAGCAGAATTTGTATTGCCCTAATGTACTTTAAAATCGGACGGCACACACACATGAATATGTGGAGAGGTACTTTTGCACTTGTTTTTTCTTCATTCTTCACAGAAACTGAGGTGAGAAAACTTTATCACAAGTTAAAGAAAACACAAAAACACAACTATTTACAATATTAAATACTAAAGAAAATGTCCCATAGACCTGAACACCACACAAGGGTTGACTTGTTCTATTAATTTCTTTGTTTATGCCTTAGACTTGTTAGATGTAATGATTTTTTTTGAAAGAGAGAAAAAAAGATTTTGGCCACAGGTATGCTCGCTGCTTCCTTTACTCAGAAGATAAACATTCATTTACATGACATCGAATTTACATGACACTAGAATCAAAATCAATTACAGTCAGTCCCAACAAAACCGAGCTTTTATAATGCTCATATACTTGTTTGTCTGGCTGAAATCATACAAAATCAAAGCACTCAAAATCACACAAACATCTCCAGATAAAGTGTTTGGGCTCAAGCATGTCTCATTCTTCTGGCCAAAGCTAAAATATCTCTAACAGCTCCACCCAGCCCCCATACTTGTGCTTGTGTCTGTGAGTGGATGTTTGCGTATTTGTTTGACTGAAGTATATCGCTTAATGTAAAATATGAAAGCTTAGATGGAACAGATGCAAAGGTAGCACTGTCACCTCTCAGCAATGTGATCCCAGCTTCTAGCATTACAAATGGAAATAGCAAAATAAGAACAGAGTTTTTCAAATGCAAAGGAGTCAGCAGCATAATGACTTTTCTCTTTTTTTGTCTGGCCATTCAGGGGGAAGCTTTTCTTTTCCTTTGTCACTTAGGTTGGCATATAATTAACTCCTGCTTAATATGCTGTGTAAGGGTTCTCATCCCCATGCAAGAAGCTTTGAACCCCCTAGACCTGGGACAAAACCCCTGTGGGACATCTTCGTCCATGCTCCGTCAAATGTGTTTGAGAGAAAGTATGTTGGTATAGGATAGCAGAAATCTGAAAGTGCTATAGCATTGTGGTATTCTTATTACAGGAAACAACTGTAAAACCAGGTTTAGAATGAACAGATGTCTAATGTACAAACTGTTGCTGTAAAAGTGTGCCAAAGTGCAGCAGGCTCACCAGTGGAAGTTTAATATGGCACCTTCTGAATAAAGTTGAGAAAACAATGGCTTTCTCTATCGATCAACAAGCAGACATTGGTGTATCTAGAGGGGCCTTAGACCAAAATGTACACTGCAAAAGAAATTGCTTGGAATTTTTCACTGTAGAATATTCCCTTATCCACTTTATGCACATGAAGGTAATTCAAGAAAAAAAAAAACAGCTCCCAGGACCTCCAAAGCACCTCTGCACCTCTGTGACCCTCATCTGTAGCAAAGTTTATTGCCCCTGCCTGATCCAGCTCCTCTCCTCCCTCTCCTCCGACCATCCCACTACAAAAGGCCGGGATGACCCCTATGTCCCTCTCTTTCTTCGTCACTCTGCTCCCTCCCCACCTTCAGGATGCTTTCTCTTCCAGAATCCATTAGGGAAACAAACCCCCAGTCATGATGGGTGAATGGGTAAAGGGACATATATACTATTTTTCACCATGAGCTGATGGTGGAAGGGATGCGACCTGTTGATATAGGCTAAGGGAAAAAGTGTAATTAAACTATAAAAATAAAAAAACAACTATTTTTGATCAACTGGTATTATAGTCCAAGCCACTTTTTAAAACGGGGAATAGCTATGTTACTTTGTACTTATTTTTATGTGCCTGTGGTTTTGCTATCTATGCAGCAAGTTGTGTGACTGTTAGGAAAAGCGTTAGGTATGAGTGAGATAAAGGTGAGCAGATAGTCCGTCTTTTGCTACTTTGTCTTTAACCTCCTTAATCTGTCACAGTGTCAGATCCCTGTTTGTTTACTCCCCATGGACTCTATTGCGGCACCCATTATGCACCGTGAAAAGCTACCCCGGCTCGCTCTCAATTGGCAGAGTTAAAGGTGTGTGGGGGGCACTATAAAGCCAAGATGGGGGTCCTGTACGCTGCGTTAGAGGTTTACCTCGGATGTTTTTTTCAGTTGCAAAACAGATTACGGCCCAGGTTGCAACACAAAGGCCCGCCAATGCACCACTTCCTACAGTCATCCAGGGGTGAATGGAGCGCAGGACGGGGTCCACTCCAGGGCACTTGAGCGCAGGTGCGACATACATAACAGTCAAGCCATAAAACATAGCGGGGAGGAAGGGAAGGGGCACGCACATAGGCTACCTGTTCTCATTAACCTGCGGTTAGTATTTTCTCACATTGAAAATGTTGCTAAAAGAGCTGCAACGGCTTGTTTCACCGAGCCTAAAAGTGAGGTGAAACACGGGGAAACTCGTCTAATTAGTTATAGTTTAAAAGTCGAGTACTACATGTGTCCTGAAATGTCAACTTTTGACCATTCATGTAACGACAGGCCCAATTAATGGAATTAGACTAAACTGTAATAAAAAAAAATAGATGTATCCTATGAACACGATGAGTTTAAAACGTGATCGGCTCCGTATGTCCACATTGTTCAGAGGAAATAAGGATGACTCTCGGGATTCCCTCACCGGAGAGGAAGTAAAGTAGGGAATTTGGAATAATTGTAAAAGTTGCCCAATAACGGGGCTTTACAGTCAGATTATACGAGCAGGTCTCGCTGGCATTATACTGTGTGTATACGGTGTGCGTTTACTATGCCAAGACTGACTGACCTCAGGGCCAGCCTCTGCTGCTGACATCACCCTCGCGTCTCGTCGCCTCTGCCTGGAGTCCCATCAAGTTCCGAGTCTCACGCTGTGACCGAAGGCGATGCCTCAATACCATTCATTCTCAGGCAGGCTCTCAGGACACACACTCGCTTTGCTCCCTGGACAACTTTTTTGCAAATAGCCGCAACGTGACGATGGCAGAAGAAAGCAGGGGGAAGCGTAGGAAACAAGCCAACCCAAGGAGAAACCGAGGTAAGAAACGTGCAGCGCTGGAAACTTTGAATAAGTTGGTAAATGATGGGGCAGCAGATGTTGCTGCAGCGGACAGAACCTCTTATGCAAACCGCGCTGGTTGTCGCTACTCTTTTTTTATTGTATGTTTTTAGACAACAATCAACTTTATTAGTAACCGTGATGCCATTCGCTACAATTTGATTTGCCCCTTTTTTTCTCCAGACACATTTTCTTTAGTTCGTGCATTTTTCGAGCTAGGGCTTAAATTAGATAAGCAGTTCGGTTTGGTCCAGTGGGGATCCACTAGCATCCATCTACCTGAACTCTTACCTGGGTACAGCCATGCAGGGAAATGTGCAGGTAATTTAACCTGCAGCTGCAGGACTTTTGAGATATCTTATTGTCTTTGTAGGATACATAAATATTACGATAAAAAATCCGAAGTTTCTATTTCAAATGGAAACCATTAACAATTTAGAAAAGTCCATACAGCCATTTATCTTTTATCTTACATAAGAACTATTGTTAATATTTGAGAAACACTTTGTTCATTGCAAAGAAGCTTCAGTACATCGCAGTTACAGCCAGTCTTTCATTATGTTCCTGAAATACCTTAAAACTTTATAGAACTTTTGTGCCTTCTTTATTAGCCTATGTTCTAGCTATTTTCGTGTAGGCTATAGAGTGATTTGGCATTTTACATATGCAGTACTTTTTGCAAGTTCATGTTGTTTTAAGTATACAGCATGCAAAGTAATGGAAGAATTTAATGGTATGAGCCCGAGTTTGTTTGTTTTTCACATCCCGAAATAACAGGTTGACACAAAAATCCAAATCTAGGCTACACTGATAATAGAACAGCAAAAAGAAAAATGTGTGCTCTAGTCTCATGTAGGATATCTAGTTTTTTTTTCTTTAACTCCACAAGGTTTAAAATGTAATTTAAAGTAGACTTCCACGTGCCTGCCTAATTTTCATCCTCTTTACTGCACACTGAAGATATTTGATATTTATTTTTCTCTCATTACTAACAATCAGCTCATCAAGAATTAGAAGTATCTTAAGCTGATCATCAGGCTTAAGATGATATCCGCTATCAGTTTCTGTGAATACACTTCCTTCAGCAGATCTAAGAGGAACTTCTAGACGGCATGCTGAATTTAGAAACTTTGTTGAGACTTTGTTCTGCCTGCATCAGACAGTTTCTTGTTAACGTGTTTCTCTGAACTCACAAACAAAAGTAAGGATAAACACCGCTGCAGACTCTTGCTTGTCCACAGAAACAGAATATTTGCTCTCTTTGCCCTCCAATGAGGACTGAAAATCTATGTGTGAATCAAACTTAACTTCCTCAACCCTAGACTCTAGTAATATTCCCAACATTGAATAATAAATGTTTCTGTAACCCCAAATTTAACTCTCAGCCCCTTTCTGATTGTCTCAAATCTTAACATAATCTTAAAATCTTAGAATAATCTTGTTATAAATACTGTGACTGACTATGGAGCGACTGATTGACAAATAGCAGCGGTCTTCTTTGCAGAAAAAAAGCCTTTAGTGTAGATGTAATTGAACCCAGAAAATAACTGAGTTGGTCACTATGTTTTCTGTCATACTGCTATCACTCAGAGCATCCTTTGTTCCTATAAAAAAAGCCCAATTCCAAAGCCTATCTGAAGTTTAATTATACAAAGCTGCTACAAACCACCCAAAGTTTGAGTTTTTTATTTTAACGTCTACACTGACAGGCGGCTATTTTCTGTAAGGAGTTCGTTTTCTTGTTTATTAGTTGGCCTGTGAGTGTTTCCTCATTTTATTCAGAAAGGTGTGAAGCTGGGCAGAGTGTCACCGTGGTGAGATCCTCTCTGACTGCTTAGCGTTAACTGGTTCTCTTAAATGCATCTGTTCCAACACGCACACTCTCACCTTTGCCTGTCTTGTAGCAGTTTGTCGACTGCCTGCACTGTATTTCACGAATCAACAGCGTCACAGTGCTGTGAAACCTAATCAGCTAAACAGCACATTAACTGACAAGGACCTGTCACTTATCAGGCTGCCCACAAAAACAATTCAGTTCCTTTAATTTCTGCAACAGCTTCACATGAGAGATAAGCACTACCTTCGTTCAATATTCGTGTAAAAACTTCTCTAAAACGTTGGGGTGGGATTTTAAACATGCATGCAAGAAAAGGGGTAAATTATGCAGCTGAAAATCTCACACCGTTGTAAAGAATACGCTGCTTAATGCTGACTTTGTGATATTTTATGTATGTTTTTTTTGTGAGAATGCAATTTCAGGACATTTTTCTTCTTTTTTTATCTATATTTAGCGGCACTTTATGAATTGTCAGAGAATCATTCTTTTAGGTGTCTGCTCATAGGAAGCATATGGTACACATGCGTCAGTGCATGTAAAAGGTTTGTGTGCGTGTGTGCGTGTGTGCATCTGCATGTCAGTGTAGAAATGTGTGTCTTAAAGCTGCGTGCAGGATTTGGAATGCAAGTAGGGAGTTAAAGGTCCTTGATAAAACCAAATGAATTTGGCAGGCCCGACTCATAAGACAGAGATTTGGGGATCTTTTCCAAACCAGAAGAAAGAGGAAAAACATAGGCGGACTTTTCTTCTCTCTCCAAGGCGCCTATTGATTATGTCTCTGTCTCCCTCAATAAAACCGTCAATGTTCAGCAATATAAAGCAAAGTGAGGAAATTACAGCTCTTCATTTCTGGCAGATTGGAAACATGCTGGAAGCATAAAAGGAAACATACATTTGAAAGGGTAACCTCTATTAAGTGGCTATAAGAGCCATTAAGTATAACGATGAATTCATCCACTGATAGGGCTTGTAACTCTGCAGCCTTTTCTCATTTCTTTCCTTTTTGGCTACAAACTTTGACAGACATGTTTGACAAAGAAATGATCCTTAAATCGTTTAAAAATGGAATTAAAGCTAATCTGTGAAAATGAATTTCAATTTTTGCGTGATAAACTTTATTAAACGTCCCACTAAAGTACATTGTCTATCTTTTCACAAGGCACCCTCATAGTTCTGTAACTGCTCTTCACCGTCTGCAGAGGCAACACTCTTTCAATTTCAGTTTTCATTATCTCTCCCCCCCCCCATTTATTTACTGCCACGGTTTTGCATCGAGGCTTTCCCCTTCCCCTCAAAGTCAGCACCAGCTGACATCCGTACGACTGAGCAGCCATGTCAAACTCTGGAATCTGATGTAGAGCTGTCGTTTGATGTTCGCTCGCAAACATATCTTGTTCTTTCTGATTTGGTGTTTGATGAAAAACCATACTCTGCTGTTGAGGTGCTACGCCTTCTCAAGAACTTTCTCCGTTTCCCTTGCTCCCTTTCACGTTTTTCCTCTTTTTTCAAGTGCCAATTTATTTAAACTCCTTTCCCCTTTTCTTCTTTCTCCTTCATTGATTTCCAAACCCCTGTCTTTGTATGCAGCTGGGGCCCAGCTGTGTGTCTGTGACTGTGCATGTGTATGTGTGTGTGTGTGTACGCATGTGTGTCTGTTTGTGTGGGTTTTTTCTGGCAAAGTGCTGCCACAGTGAGCATAGCACACTGTACACAAAGGACTCAAGCAACAAAAAAAAAGAGGGAGAAAAGGAGAAAGAGAGAGAACAGGGGGAAAACACTGGAAACTAAAACACCAACAGCCATACACGTACAGGGCGGAGAGGCCGGGCTTTTTAACGGCAGATGTAGCGGCGCTCGGGGATGAGGGGTGTGGGGGAGACCGAGACAGCAGCGAAGAGCCCAGGCACCACAGTTTATTACCGGGGACTCTTCAAGGGGCTCAGCTCAGGCGTCAGAAGCAGCGGGTGGGAGGGATGGAAGAAGAGAGGATGGATGAGGCTGAGAGCTGATGGGGTTGACAGGGCTGGAGACAGCAGAAACAGTTCTGTGGTAGGAGAATACAAGAAATGGGAGAATTGGGGGGTACATGAGGGCAGAGACAGAGGAGTCCGGATGGGTGGCAGAATGTTGGCTAATCCCGCCTTTCTCCCATCGTTACTCAGTTTGTTCAGGGACAAAATCTCTCGACTGGGCGCTTCTTGAATTTTTCACATGTTCAATCATTGCACATTGTGATAGTTCAGTTCCTAATATACCTCTGTTCCTAGCTACATGTTCCTGTCTGCTACACTCCTTTCTGATGTGAAAATGGTTTTAGTAAAAGGCCTTTTGATTTCTAACCACTGAGGTATGCCCACTAACATTAAAACTGGATTAAAGCAAGAATACAAAGGTCTGACCAATCTACTTGTTAAGATCCTTTACAGCATCGTAATGATAACCAGGAGGAGAACAGCGATTGCATGACAATGGCAGAAACTTGAAAGTTGTATGATGCCTCACACTTTTAAACAGGAAGATCATGCTAGTAGCCACAGAGCTCATGATGTGTGTGTGTGTGCACATTTGTGTATAAACGTGTGCGGCTGTGTCTTTTTCACACGTTTGATCACTAACTGTATTTCCTGAATCTTTTTAACCATAAGGTATTTCCATTAACTCATCGTCAAAACACTTTACCTAGAGGGCTATCGCGGGGACTTACAGTTCAGAAACAGTAAAATTTTAGTCAGCAAATTGATCATATTCATTCTTGACACCCTCCCAGTGCAGGGCCATTATTGTGCTCTTCATCATTGCTTTGGCAACGGTCCCCAGTATTAAGTCTATTTGTGGGTCTCCCTTCATCGCCGGCAGACTGGAGTTGTGCGTTTGATATGTGGCACATGTTTGACAGAAGAAAGAGGTTAAAGCTATCCAGATAGGGAGTCTCACGGCGCACAATTTATAGATATGTGCTGTTTTATCACACCTCAAATTAAATTTGGAAACCCTGCTTCAGCTGTCATGTATTACAAGGGCCAGATGGGTGGCAGAGAGAGGAGGAGTAGAAAAAGAGACAAGCAGAGAGCAACCAGCCAGGCAGGAGGAAAAGGCCCACACTGCTGGCTGGGATTGTGTCAGTGATAAAGCAAGCCAGCAGGCTGCACGAAGAACAGCTTGGTATGTTGTCTCTATCAGTAACAGACAAGGCAGAAAGATATCTTTTTTGGCTGGACCTGTAAGAGCGTCACACCTGCCTGGAAGAAGTGTTTGTTGATTCATCGGTTTCATGCTTTAGAACATGAAACTGATGCTTCTTCTCTTTTTTTGTCTCCATCTTTGTTAAAAAAGAAAAAAAAAACATTTATATCACGAAACCAAACTGACTTCTTGTTTAATGATCCCAATACTCTCTAACGTGGGACATGCAGCTTACTGAGAAACAGGTAGTTAATAACTTTAGTTCAGTTTGTT
>JBBDHI010000003.1:16280549-16292627 GCA_037177115.1 Craterocephalus stercusmuscarum
ACGGTGGAACACCTTAACTTGACCGGCACGGTAGCGTGGCTGATCCCTTAACCCCCCCCCCCCCCCCCCCCCCCCACCACCACCACCACCACCACCACCACCACCACCGCCCACACACTAACGCATCATAGAGATAATGTACATGCACACAGTTACTCAGCTGGGAGTAAACACATTCCATCAGGGAGAAAGGATGTTTCACAGATTTTTGGGCCACCTGTAGCAGTCGAGGTTTTAGATGTCAACATCTCAATCAGTTGAACTCCCCTTTCTCTGTTTGTTTGGCCTTTTTGTCTGAAAATTTCTTAAGAATAGGTGCATTAATTTTATATCTGTATCAGTTTAACCCTTACACGCTCTCAGATCAGTAACAGAATGAAGAAAATGCACCACACATAATAATAAGAATGTCATTTCTGCACTTTCTTTTTCTGAGATGAACATTGCAAAAGAAACTGGTGAAAGTCCCATTAATTAGCTGTGAAAGCGCTCTATAGGATCATGAGAGTGAATCTTTAGCTCAGGTATGATAAAGATACATCGGAAGTATTTTGTGCTGAAACGGAAGCAACGCAGCTAGTCCACTCTGTCATTTATCACCAAGTAACAATCTGGAAGAGATAGCGTTATCTGTGTTAAAGAAATTCTCATGGTACATGACAGGTTCAGGTATTGCAAAATGACCAAACTTTGGAGGTTTTTCATTTGAAAGGTCAGTCACTAATAAATGAAAATAAAAAAAATGGAAAGGCAAGGATAAAACTATTTGAAGTGCAGAATATTTTTCTTTTTCCCTTGTGGCTGTGTGATTAACTTTGGTACCTCAGGAAAACAGTGCAGTTATGATTATACAGTGCACGTGTCCAGCTTTGCAGTGAGGATGGAAGGGGAAATAAGTCATAAGGCAGCCTGGCAGCATATCAGAGGGAGGTAACGTCATCTAAATGATACAAGTAATAGGTAGGTGTGAACGTATCCAAGCCTCATACTGGGACAGGGCTCCGAAGACACAGATCAGGAAGGTTTATGTCCTTGACTTCTTTTATTGTCACTTCTTATTTTTTTAAACTCCATTAACAGATTTTCCTGGCATTCATCTTTGCCCCTCAGTCTTCCCTCTCTGTCTATGTTCATCTAGACCCGCGCCGTTCCTCTATTCCATCTCCCCTCCTTCTCGTCTTTGTCATCCCTTTGATCCATCCTTATCTGTGCCTTTTCGCATCTTCATTCTTCCACCTTTTCTCCTGGTTTTCCAGTTTTATTCATTACATCTCCTACTTTTTTCTCTATTTCCATCTATCTGTCCTCTACTCCTCCCAGCCTGGACTCCCCCGGTCCTGTACGGTCGCCATCATGTCCCCCCCCCGCTTTCTCCGTGTACGCCTCCCCTGTCCCACTGACACCACACGCTGCTCCCATCCCCCGAAAACCACTTCAAACAGCCAACGCCATCAAAGACCACAGTCAGTCAGCCAGGCAGTCAGCCAGGCAGCCAGTAAGGCAGCCAGTCAGCCAGCCTTCTGCTTTGACTTAAAATTACTGTCGTCCCAGTCGCAAGGCTGCTTTCCTCTTCTGATACACATCAAAGATCCTCTTAAACTCCCCAAGTTTGCTTTTTAAACGTTTTTCTTTTTGAGTCTTTTTTTATGCACATTATTTCACCGGTTGAGGTTTTACACTCGCTCTTTCTTTCTCTCTTTTTCTTCTTGCCATCACTTTTTTTTTCCTTTTCTTTTTTTTCCTCTGCAACATGGGCCAGGTCAGTAATGACATGCACACACTTTCTTGTGCAGCTCTGCTGTCTTTGCATTTTTCTCCACGACTTTAATTAGTTTCTTTTTCGAGGCGTTGGTTTTGGGCTTCACGTGCACATCGCTCACAATCTTAGACGTGCACGTGTTCCAAGCTGAAACTAATATATGGATGTGTGTAAATAATATGCAGTATCTGATTCGTCTTCTAAATGAGAACTTCATAACCACAAAAAGACCAGTTTGATAATGTGTGTTCTTCTTCTTTTTTCTTTTCTTGCTTTACTTATTCTTTTTCTTTCTTTGCCTGTATGAATTTATGAGTGCATTCAAGGACAGAAAAACTGACAAAGGAAAGTGGCGGGACAGACAGGCAGGCACAGAGGGAGCACGGACTGGGTGTGAAGGCATGCGAGGAACGTTTGAGAGAAAGACAAAGGAAATAAAAGTAGAGTGACACATCTTTTCTATGTTTCAAAGTGTTCGAGGTCACATGTGGTTACTTGAAATGTTTCGATGTATCATCGTCTCTCTTTTTGGGGGATGTAATGTCTCTATGGGCCAGAGGATGGCGCCACATTTGCACATCTGAATGCATGAGCTTGAGGCAGTGTCTGATAGAGCAAAATGTATCATTACCCTGCATTGTTTGATTATACTATTACATCTCTACTCTGGATTTCTTGTCGAGTAAACTCCCTCAGCTGCCATGTTTCTGGGCATACAGGTGCATGTACTGCCTTGATGTGGTCTGTTGTGAACTTTGCAATTTCAATCTCATATACTTTTACATTTAATGCAGTAGAACGGTCTTTCAAAAGACTTGACATCGATTAAAAACACTTCTCATTTGCCACTGTTTGATTTAGACAAAGCTAGTGGGATACCAGACATATTTGTTTCACCCTCAAAACAGATCTGCTCTCAGTAAAGTCAACTTGAATTGAAGCGACCAAATCCCACACCGCTCAGCTGTTAAAACTCAAAGAGAAGTTTTATTTAGCGTTTACCCCTATTAAAAAAAAAAAAACACTTCAGAACTTTTGTACGCTTTCAGAGAATGTTTTAATATTCAAAAGGAGCCACTATTGTGTGGTTTGTTGCACCAATGTACAAAATAAAGAGCCACATCAGAAGGTTGGAACAGTCCCTGAGCATTTTCATGTGTAAGAAAAGAGGGAAAACAAATTTGGAGGGGGGAGACAGGGGTATTTATAGAGTGGTGTGAGAGTCTCTGCAATGACAGGATCCTAATGAAGTAGGGTTTGGGTTTTGATTCACAATGTGGTGAGTGCGTGGGTCCCTCTGTGACCGTTACTGCATTCCAGCACCGATCCCTCGGTACACGGAAACCAGTACGGGCCACAGGAGGAGGCGGAGAGCCAACTCGAAATAACGTGTTCCTCTAACCGAGCTAACCTTTCTCACAAACACTGGTCTCGCTTCCACTGCAGCAGATGCACACAGGACGCGGTGGCACAGACACCGTGCTAACGTAACCTTATGCATATGTATAAACACACACACACACACACGATGAGTGCAGTCGCTCAGTGAGTTTGCCTCTAAAGGTGAGTCACTGACCCAGTAAATGATTCAGATTGAGTAAGTTAGCATGACAATAGGAGGGAAGTTCACAAAGATGCCGTCAGGTTGATGGAAAATTAATTCATTGTGAAAGTTCAGTGTTCCGGTGCAATGAGAAAGGTGACGATGGATACCATCACAGGCGGTGCGTCATGTTATTAGGAGTAATAACAGTTATTGTTTACTTTGATTACACCAAGTGGAAAATGAACTCACTGCGTTTGACCCATCTCTTGATTCACCCAAGCGCAGTGGGCTGCCATGTTTCATCACCAGGGAAGCAGTTTGGGGGCTAAGGCTCAGAGGCCCAGCGTGTTTTTCACCTCTGCTCCTCCTTCACCAGTGAAAGGCTGGAGTGAACTATTAACTGATGAAACCACTTGATGATGCTTCAGCATTTGGGTTTTTCTTTTCTATGTGCAATTATTTGACATTAAAAGAACATATTAAGAAAGTGTAAAGTGCATACTTTTACTTTTACTTGTGCCAAAGCTTGTAAATCAGTCTGTCAGCTAAAACATGAGTTTATATTTTTGTATCAGATGTTCAGCATTGCTCAAGTTCAAAAAGTGGCACAGATAAGTGGCCAGACCTCATGGTTTTGCTTTGAAGGTCAATGCCGGTGTTGATCAAGGTAAAATTCTATTTTTTTTTCATCTAGATGTCATTGCGGTGGTCCACAGGACAGGTTAACATGCTGGCAAACATGCAGGCAGCTGCATACAGGAAACCTCTAAAGGAAGGAGACTGACAACCACACAGGCGTTTTGCACACCTCTTCACTCACACCTTGCCTTATTTTTGCAAAGAGAAAACTGATTGCTGTATGTTTTATTTCAAGTAGATGAATCTGTTAAAGTAAACAACTACCTACCACATTTCATCTGTCATTAGCACTCTTGTTTCTCACAGCAGCTAGGCTTTGTTGCTGTAATGCTAATGGTACTTTTTCTTTTTTTTTTGCCAAATTGTATTTTTTTGTTTGTTTGTTCTGTTTCCAGCTTTTGTAGAATTAGATTCCTTTCTATTTGAACCCTATGTGTTTGGTTTTGGGTTATCTGCGCATCATTAGCAGCTAAGAAAGTTCAAGTTAAACCACATGCCCTCTGTGTAAAAAGAGATGACATTTTCTTGTTTTAATAATACGCTCAACGATAAACTAAATGTCCTCTTCACTAAAAAACGGAAGTTTCTGCTAAAGTCAATGTCAGGGCTGTGCTATAGCATAATTTAACATCATTATAGGCTGCAAAAATATATCGTGGATGTCTTCTGTTGACTCACCGCAAACTAAGAATACATTTAAAGGGTAGGAATCTACAAGATGGGGTGTCACTTTTCTTTCTCACTGTTTCTTGCATTGTACCTCAGTGTTATCACTTCAGCAGCACATAAATGTGTCTTTGTGGCATTGGCCACAAGGTATTCTTCCCTCATGTCTGCTCATTTTCACAACTTGTTGTTCTGTCTGTCTCTGAAATGTTGGCTGCGTTTTTATTTATTTATTTATTTTTGAATACTCGATTGCAGCATCTTGCTCAGCTCGAATTTACTCAGGAATATTTAATTTCAGGCCATTAAATAAACTGTTAAAATGAGTGTAACAGTTGTTAGAATGGTACTGTATAATATGGCAAAGATGTGGAGATATGTGGAGTATGCACGATGAGTGAGTAGGAGGAGATTAGGCCTATCAGATGCAAAAAAAAAAAAAAGAAAGAAAGTTCAAGTTTAAGGTAAAGATTAAGATGCTATCAGACCAGTGACAACTGCAGCCAAGTAGTTTCTTCTGGATGTAGATGAGCTGTAGCTGCTGCATACAGACGTTACAGTAAGTAACAGCAGCTTTGTTAGCTGTCTGCGCTGTACTAAAAGGTATCTGAGCTTTCTTGCTGTTGTTTTAATCTGTTATTCTTTTGAAGTCACATCGGTGCAGGTTTCCACTAAGCAAATGTGGTTCAGTGTTTGTTGCCGTGATGCGACATCTAGATAGAGAAAAACTCATCAGCACAGCTGATACCAATCAATTTTCGAATGCTTCGGCCCTTTCAGAGCCTTCCAGTCATGCCTCCATAGCATTGCAGTGTTATATTCAATGTCTTTTGGGGGCAGTACTTTGATTTGCCAAACATCCTCTGAAATGACTCACATAGAAAAAAAAATTAAACTAACCCCAGCGCAGTCACACTAAAAGTGTAACCTGTTGATAAATCAACTTTGTTAGAATCAGTGAGTCACTCAGCGGCTTTGAAGCCAATAAAATGCCAAAAGGAGTTCTATTTTTGTGTCACAAGGGCCATAGCTGCACCAAACAAAGGCACAATAGTTTCAGTACTGTGTCACAGTTTAAAGATCACCGCTCTATTCGGTGATCTGTGTTGCTTTCGTACGCCCGCGCATCCTTGCTGAGCCTTAATCAATATGAGACAATTAGCGTGGTGTTTCTTTCTTTGGCTGATTGTTTTTTTTTTACAGCGTTCAAAGTCCAGATGTCACCACACTCTGTGGTGGTGGTTTAAATCCTCTGACGGGGTGGTGTCTTCTAATGAGCAGGACATCTAAAGGCGAGGGGCCGTGACTTTGCTTCTGTAGCATCGAATGGGTTTCCACTTTTCTATCTCTGATTCCAGTAGAGATTATAGCTTTGTGCACACAGACACACTTGCTGACTGATGTGTATTTTCTTTGTTGCATTTGATCATATTTCAGTGCTTTGCTGCAACAAGCTGGACTTGCTGCACATTTTGTCCGCAGGCCATGTTTGTTTGTTTTTCTGCATTTCTCTATATGCTCTAGCATGTGTTTGTGTGTCAGTGTTGAGGGAATTTCCCCTCTGTAGCTTGTTTTTCACAGTTAGACATCACTTGGAAGGGGACAGTTTGATGCGACTCTTTCGGTATGTTCACATTTTTTCCTCTTGAACCCCTCCGTCCTCTGTCGTTCTTGTATCAGCCGCTTTCCCATACGGTTTGTCTGTCTCTTGCTCTTTGTGCAAGTTTTGCTTCGTGCAGCATTCTTCATGCACTGGTCTCTACACCTCTATCACTGCCTGACTTTAACACACACCACAATGCTGTGTACCAAGCACACTGCAAGAATGCAGAATCACCAACTGCACTGCACATTGCATTTCAGCATCTAATACAAACCTTTAGTCTCCATCACGGTGTCACACTTTCAGTCTTGCTGATTCTCAACGAAAGCCAAGTACAGATGTTTCTTTGAGAGTGTGTGTGTGTGCGCCTTACTTCTAGCCAGCGACGAGAGTTCCCCTGCTGAACTATGACTTGACTGTGCAACTTAGACTTTCATATCAATATGTTTGTGGTTAATTTCGCCGTCATTAGACAAGAATGTTTGCCCTTCCTTTCATTGGCCACAAAAATGCTATAAAAGCGCAGCAAAACATGACATTACCATCATTCCTATTGGTTAACATGTCATTTTAGATAATTGAATCATCCGACTGCATTCATAGTATCCTCTGCAAAAGACAGAAGGAATATTGACAAGAAGAGGTGTAATGTTTAAGAGGAAAATTCGAAGCCCTGTTTTCTGTTTGGTCAGCTTAACGGACCTTTTGCTGCAATCAAACACTGCTTTAAGATTTTATATAGAAAAGAAAAAAGACGCAACACTTTATGCTGATCTGTTCTTATGTAGATAGGTAACATGGTAGATAATACTCGACTAGTACTTTTTTTTTATCAAAGTTTTTTCACTCATGAGTATCAAAGCAGGTAAAACAAAACCAAAAATAGCCACTGTATCAAAAATCAGAAGGCACCATCACCACAGTGTCAGTGAGCGTCTGCTTAGATGAAGGATATCGAGTGGGAGGCGTTTGCTCTTGGTTGCGGTCCTCCCCTGACTCATTTTGTGAATGTCATACCTCAGGTATGAATAGGAGAGTTGTCACAGTGTGAAATTCTTCTGTGTGACATGTTTGCCTTCTGCAATACATTTAAGAGGTGATCGCTGTCAGTACAAGTTCGGTCTGCAGATGAATATGGATCTTCCTCTCTGAAACGCTCTCATAGGTACTGTTAAATGACATTACACTTCCTGCTCTTGCTTTTTGCTAACCATGTGGTTGTTGCCGACCTTCATGTGATCGTTGACATTATTTAAGCCACAATTGTGTTTCTTTCGGCGTGTGAAACCAACTCTGTTTTGCCAGTACTTTAGATAATGTGCTGAAATAAATGTATGTTTAAAAAAACAGTCCTGGGTCACTTTAAACTAGATTTAACATACATTCTTTATATCGGGACATCTTTTGTGACATACATTTAACATAGCAGTAAGTTTTATAAATGTTGCTGTGTGATTGAGTCTTTGGCTGAATCTGACACATTTAGCTTGTTCTTGTTGTACTGGATGACATGTATTAGATCTGTTCTGTAATCTTGCATGAGAACCACATGCATGTCACATCACATTGAGGTGTATGGCATCAGATGATGGACCTGTTTCCTCTTGGTGGCTAAATAACTTTATGAATGCTAGAAAGTTTTAATGGTGATTTAATGTAAATATATAAAAGCTTTTCATGTATTGGATATAATTAAATTAAATGATTGATTCCAGAATTAAACTCTGGTCTTCAGATTAACCATTTGGCAGATTTTCTATTTCTAATTCATTGTTTGCACACAATACATGTTCAATAATTATTTTTTACTACACCTCTTTGTAAATTCTTACAATTTGAACAACGGATTTAAAAAAAAACATATTTTTACATTGCGGGTTCAGAGTCGTTTCTTTAACTAATATTTGCTTTGAAAAATTGTTATTGTTGTTGTTTATAGATGGTTTTTGACCGAAACGGGGAATACAAATCTCTTGTACAGCTTGCAAATATTAAATCTATGTTATTCAAGCTTTGACATTTAATTGTAAAAATAAACAGAGCTGGAACAGTTGCATTGTGTGGTAAATTGGGCCTGGCCTTGTTTGTTGCCATTTAAAACCAAAAGAAACAAACAAGGTAATTCCAAGGTAATTATTGCATGCCTATCATTTAGCCACATAATTACTGAGCCGGTACCAGATCACATGTGTGCATCGTAAAATAAACTGCAGCTTAGCGTGTTGCTGTACAGTAGATGCCCTCTGGTATATAAACACTGCAGAGTGAGGCCAGTGCTGAAACCGTTTCTTTATCCCTGGATTTTTTCTTTGTGGTTTGTTTTTTTAATGTTGTTTTGTAATCTGTCGTCTTGTGTCCCACATGTATTTGCTTATAAAGGTGTTCGAGCATGATCCGCCTCTGAGTTTGGAAAGTTGACTCAGCTATGTAAATATTAAAAGAAACTACCATCAGTCATCAGATTAGTAGAATAGAGTTTAGAGGGATCACATGCCGCTGTATTGGAAGAGAGACAGCGTGTATTTACAACGTAAAATTTTGAATGGTGCTTAAAACCTCTCTAAAAAAAAGGGAAACAGGGGGGGGGGGTCAGTGTCAGGCAGGGAAACCTTCAGACAGATTAAAATAGTGCTGATGTGTTTCATGTGAACACGCTGCTGTTGTCAAACTATCAGAAACAGTCCCAGAAGACAGAGTGATCGACAATGTCAAGCATGATGCAGCACAGTTTGGTTATTACTCTGTATATGAGTCATGTTCTTCCCACGTACATACAGTGCATGCACAATAGAAGCACACTATTTTCCCTTTGCTGTATTTCTGACTTTATTCTTTACTAAAACTCTTGGACATCATGTCACCTTTAAGCCCCTCCACTGCTCTACTTGCAGGCAATCCTACAATTCATTGACTGTTCAAAGACTTTGCTGCTCAGCTTAAACTGAGAAAAGAACCTACTTGAGGGATGCACTCACTATTCAAATAAATAAATCAGCAAACCAGATAATAAAAGCCATTCCAGCTTTGTGCTCAGTTATAATAGCACTTGCGGGCTCAGTGTCACTCACTGTCATGGGAGAGAAAATTAAAGCCAATTTGATGCTAATCTTGTCCAGATTTTCCGCTTGTTTTGTCCCATTAGGAAGTCTCATCATCTCAGTGATCTCCTGCGGGACTTAAAGCTAAATCACCTAACATCATAGGTTGACATGCTGCACATGTGACAACCAGTTTATCCTCCCAGGAGAACAAATCATCCCACATGCACAGTATGTATGTACATAATAAAACAGGCTGTGGTTGGCTGATCTTCAGTGAACTCGAATTTTGCATGAGGGTACTTTATGGAGGGATTTTTATATAAAGCGGAGGTAGGAGAAATAGCTGATGCAAACAGAGACGCATGTAGGAGTTATATTCTGAGATTAACTAGTTAAATGAATAATTGCTAAATGTTTGTGGGCCGCCCCCTCTGCTCTGGGACGCCTGTCGATGTCTCAGTATCAGACTGAGTGTGAGTGTTTCTGCCTTCGTGATGAAAAGTTTATGATCAGACTTTCTATAATGTCCTCCTCTGGTGGAACATGACAGCTTTTTTTTTTCTTTTTTTACCATAAACTTTGGATCATAGATGGATATGTGGGATCGCCAAGTACTCATCAATTAATGTCTCCATCAGCCAGTAAGGGCGTAACTGGAGCGCCTCAAATAAAAAGAGACTCTCACGGGTGACTTACAGTTGTTTTGACATTCTAATGAATAATCTTTGTGTTTTGTGAAATTTAATGAGCTGTGAAACTATATTTTCTCTCTGATCTAATGAAAAGAGAAAAGAGGCACTCTTTTAAGGTTAAGTAGAAAAACAAGAAGCATAGCTATATCGTATTTCTGCATTATTTAAACTACATGCTAATCAAAAAACCTTGTTTCACAACATCACAGAAAATAGATAGATAGATAAAGCTGACTTCGTGTTGGCACAGCTTGTGTCACCCACCCTTCCACAATGGTTTGGCTTTCTCTGGTGACACATTTCAAAGAGTTTATTTGTGTTCTTGAGTGGTCATTACTTGGTTGTGATTAGATATTGCCAATCAGCGAGAGGAAAGCCGAGCATCTTCAAAAAAAAAGCTTTGGAAATAAGATCCTACAGCTGAAATCCCAAGCATGTGTTTGTGATTTATTCATTTATTGTTTTTGCCATGGGAAAAAGTAATGTGCCTCTTGTGTTGCTGCAGCCTGAGCTCGGACGGTACGTTTCTAGTATAGAGCAGATTATGTTTGCTTCTACAGTATCTGCAGCTGCACAGGCTTGTTGGATTGTCATAATACACCTTACAAGTTGGTACATATGCTTATAATATCAAGATAGGCATCTTTTTTATGTATTTATTTCTATTTTCTGGTCATTAAAGTTACTTATGCATTTTAACTGAAGTAAGAGGAAATTTTAAATAATCGTTTTTCATGTGGTTTCAGTGGTTAGTGATCAACAGTAAGATTTAAAAAGTGGATTTTATGGTTTAACAATTGATCACCACGTTTATTTAAGTATTTTTTCTTCTTAAATTATTACATAATTTTAATACATACATTTTGTGCATCTTTTAAACCCATTAAAATTCACACTAAGAAAAGAGAAAGAAAAAAACAAGAAAAAATGTTTTTTCTCTTTTTCTTTTATTTTTTTTATGCAATGATAATTGGTTGAAATTACAGTTAGTAATATAGTAACAGTAGTGAAATGGCTGAAATTTGAAACAGTAATGAGCTAACAAACACTTGGCATTACATACCCAAAACCAAGTTGTAGACACGGTTCAGGCGGGATTATTTTCATGATTTTTTATCAAAGTCATGAAAGTCGCTGTAGATTTTCCTCCATGAAAGCAGTATGTGAAAAAAAAAAAAAAAAAAAAACATCTTTCAAACTAATTATAAATGTCTTTTGCTCATACTCATACATCTAGTTTCTTCAAAATGCGCACAACCAGAGTATCCAGTATCACATTATCAGAAACATGCAAAACAACTGCACACAGAAACAATATTGTCCTTATTTACAAAATGAGAACCCTGAAATGCAAGAAATGCATGCAATAATACTCTTATAGTAAAAATATCTTTTCTAAAATCTGTATGATTAATCTGTACAATTTACAAAAATGTTTTGAGTATTTGGTTATTTTCCCCATTTGGTTTCAGTTCCTTGTGTCTTTTTTGAATTGTGTACTGAAGCTGACACCACTGAATCTAACTTGAAAAGATAATGAACACGAGCGATAGGAGAAATAGTTTAAAAGCAAAACAAAGCTAAAGACAGATTAAAGGTGAGTATTCATATTAATTTAAAATTAAGATTTAGTATAACAATTTTACTTCACACAAAAGTATATTTTTCATTTTACACTTGCATTTTCAATATCTGTCTTTGTGTCTTTTCTCCACCTTGTAGTGGATGCTGAACAAGTCAGTTCCCTGGGATCTGAGGAGGAAGATGAAGTGGGTTTGTGGAGCCTGGAGCCCCAGGACTGCCACGAGAGCCTGGACAAGACAAGCCTGACTCCCAGCGAGGGGACGGAGGAGCCCGGCAGCCCAACACAGTCCACACAGCCGCACAGCCTCAGCCCAGGCAACAGGAACTGCTGGGCCCAGGTGGAGCCAGAGGCCAAGGCTGAGGAGGACACCATCTACACATCTGACAACAGAGAGGGGGATCAGGAACCACTGAGGATGTACTGTAAGTTAACTAAATAAAGTGTTTTATCTAAAAAAAAAAACTATATATATGTATATATATATATGTATATATATATATATATACTGTATATATATGCACACATACACATACATTAGGGGTGCAAC
>JBBDHI010000003.1:16392140-16402310 GCA_037177115.1 Craterocephalus stercusmuscarum
TAAGAATTTTCTTAGAATTTGGCCGCTAGGAGCAACTTTTAGAGCTAAGAATTTTCAGGGATACGGGCCCAGGTGTTTTTCTTCATGCTGGTGATGCCTGAACCCTGTTCCGGGGAAGTGGAGTTCATTCACTTCATAACAGTGGTTTAGACAATAAGGCTGTAAAATCTATCAGTTAACCAAAAAAGCTGTTTTAGTTAATGATATTTCATGTTGAATGTGTCATACCAGGGAAGAGACTGGTTTTATGAAGCCTGTGGACTATTTAGTTTGTATCACAATATATAACGTGTACTATGGGGAAATGTTGGAATTTCAAGAGGATTTATATGGTTACATTATTTAATGTTGTTTGTGAAATGCAAATATGTATATTCAACTAAATAATCACTAAAAAGTATAAAGTTTGTGTATTGTTTTCATTTGTTATTATTGTATAGATCAGAGCACTAAACTCAAGCCAAAACGTGTGTATAGATATACCTTTTTATGAGTTGTGTGGGGGTGATTTAAATAGTTCACTGATGTGATTCTTGGTCCTGCAGTTTTTGCTGTAAAGGGATTCTGTTATTCTGAGACACCATCACAACAAATGTATTGCTCATTCTTGATTTTTAAAGTTTATTATTGAGCCAATCTAAGTGGTAGTTAAAGCTTTCCTTTGCTCTTAATTGTTAAATATACATCTCTTTGGGCTTGTCTGTAGTGACTTTAATTGAACATCAGGCGGAGCTGTTTTATTGGCCTGAAACGTTTAAGTGTTTTTCATTTGGATGGAAATAAATTAATCGCAAAGTGATCAAACTGGGGGAGGGGTGCAATATAAGCAGAGCAGCCGGGGTTGTGTTGTTTTGAACCTCCTGAACTTTTTGTTTTTGTTTAGTGGAACGTTTGATGCAGTTTACAGTTTCTACACGGAACGTTTAGGGACGGACCAAACCACCAGGAGCGATGGAAGTGTAAGATTCTCCTGACACATTTTCTTAATCCTTGCTTTATAGGTGAAGTTTAAACTCTTGGACAGTTCATATATGTAGCAATAAACTGCTTAAAGGTGTCGCGCTGCGTTGCTTTTTAGTTTTACGCTTAATTTTCTGATCCACGAGTTTACTGACGGCACATTTTAATGTCTGTACGAGAGAAAAGAGAAAACCTGTCAGTGACGTTTATCTAGATATTAATGACATAAAAAAGGTCTGCTCTCAAATCAAAACCGAGTCAGTATATTTTCTTTATTTCCGCATGTGTTTATTTGTTTGTATTTAATGTAGTTAAATTCTACGCTGATGTAGAGGACTTGTCGTCGTGGGTTTTTTTTCTTGCTTTTATTTAATTGGCAGATAATGGTGGATAAACGTTTCTCAGTTCAAACGATTACTTTTATTTTCCTTATTGAACAAATAACACTGTAGACACTTTACCTGTTGACAATTAGTTTTCACAGTGATCAAAGACACAGTGTTTACTTCTACCATTACAATGAAGTATTTTCACACCACGTTCAAATGAGATTTTTGACATTGCTCAACAATCTTTAACCTCAGTTAAATCTGTTTAACCTCAGTTGTGTGCTGCTGAGATTTATTTAAAAAACAACTCTGCTTATATAAGTTTGGAGGTGCTTTAGTTATTTCAATACTAAAATGAAATTTTCAGCTGAAACCTTGTTTCTTTTGTTTTTAGGAAAAATGCACACGCTGCCATGCTCAGTAACTTTGAGGTAAGGTCATGTTTTATGTCTCCTTACTGCCTTTTTTGCTTCTTAGTTACAAGTTTGATTTATTTTGTTTCTATGAATGTGTTTCTCAGGTATTCAAACTCCTCACAGACCTGAAGCAACAAAGGAAAGAGATTGCGAGGAACAAACACAGCATTGGACAGCAGAACCTCAACACCATCATGTATGAGGTGGGCACATCCCGTCTTCCTCTCCATTTTCCTCCATCAGACTTTTAGTGCATGTATGAACACATTCTCCTCTGCATTTTCTCTCAGACGCTGAAGCATCTGTCAAACACACCGTGCAGCAGACAGAGCCCTGAGATCGTCAAGGAGTTCCTTACCACCATGATGCCTCACAAACTCACAAAGTCAGTAAAATCTCACATTTTCCCCACAGGATTTTCTGTGGATTTTTTGGCATGCATGAGCCCTCCGTCCTTTAGATGAGCACTGTTTCTAAGCGTACACTTTCATCCTTCCCAACTTAGGGCAGAAAAACTGCAACTACTAAACCACCGGCCACAGACTGCAGTGGAAATTCAGCTAGTGAGTCATTTTCTTTACTGTCATTGATTGTTTGTATTATTCTCCTGTACCTGTTTGAATAATGTTGTATTTGGCTGAACACCCCATTGCATCTTCTGTGCTTTGTAACTTTATAGATGCATTTGGTTGCAACTTAAAGGTTGCAACAACTTGTCAGTTAGAAGGCTGGGGGGAAAAAGAGAGATGCTTTTTTGTAGCATTTTCCTCAGTTTTTTCATTGTGATGCCATTTTGTAATTTAATGTAATCAGTAATTCACTGTTTATTTATTTGCAAATGTGTAAAAAAGACTTGTTAGCACTAGCAAATATAGAACACCGTCTTTTTAAGCCCGCTAAATGCATCACAAAATTGAAAGTGACATTTTTGAAGTGAATATGGCTGCGTTGATTCCATTGTTAAAGGGACATCAATATGACAACTCTATTGAGGCATTTGTTATGTAAGAATTTGTGTCAACCTCACAGAGCAGCAGCTCGCAGCAGAAAATTAACGGTGCTGCTTGTAGATTTAGGAGTTGGTTTGTTATAGAGTGAGATATGTATTGGAAACTGCAACCTAGATTTAGATTAAACCCTGACTTCAGTGTTTTTGCTTTTTACTTGTTGCATTCAGTTTTTATTTTTCATAAAATATCTCTTTTTCCACTTAAAAAAATGTGTTTCTTGCTTCAGTTAACTGTTGTACTCTCTAAAGTAGATAAATTTATTTTTCATTGTGGAAATAGCAATCATTTAGTTGTGTTTAAACTGAATCCCACATTATCATAAGCCTGTACATTCAAGGACCAAATAAAATTTGATCTCAAGAGGGCCATGCTAGTAAAATAATAGCATATTAACCTTTGTTTTAGTGCAGAGACTTAAAAGTACATTATAAAGATGTTTGTATTTAATTGAAAACAAATTATGAACAACCTGACATTTCTTTGGAAAAAAATGTTTAGTTTTTCAACAATATTTTTGCTTCAGTTTATCCTTTCTACATGCATCACAAAGGATTTACAAAATAAAATATTTATTCTCCGGCATCTAGAACTGAAAAATACAATATTTCATTTTTGATCATTACAGTAGCATGTCGAGCTGGAGGGTAATTTAAATGTACATTTCCACATCTGCGTGGTAATCCTGACCACCTAAACCGACTCGCCTCATAATACAAACCGAAGCAAGATTTGTTAAATAAGACAGATTTCAGATTTATCAAATTAGTCCTATGGACCAGATTGGACAGTCTACTGGGCTGCTTTGGGCCGTACATTCACACCTCGTTTGGCAAGCTCTAACCAAGGTGTTGTAATTTCTAGTTTTCATGAACACTTAAATGATAACTGATGATAGCTGGAAAAAATTTTCCCTGTGACACATATTAGATTAGCTAAATAGAATATCACACGACATCAGCAGGCTGGCTAAATCAGTCAATTATATTATAAAGGACAATGCTAATTAGGGCTGTCCCGATCCGATACCAGTATCGGGTATCGGTGCCGATATCAACAAAAAACCACGGATCGGAAAGTATCGGCAGGCAATGAAATGTGCCGATAATGCTGCCGATACCAGGTGATCAAGATTTTTATAACCAGCCCTTTCACCTGACCTGTTTGGTACACCCTGTACGAGTGATTTCCCTAGTTCATTTTCTACGGGTTTACTCAGGTTGTTTTTTTCTTACAACAGAAATGTGAAATGTGCCGTGTGTTGCACAAAGCCTTTAAATTTATTCAAAATTAACTCATTGTTTAATAATTAATGACTCAGTTTTTCTCACACCTTCTGTTGTGGAGTTTATCAGTTACACCTTAAGGTTTTTAGGTGAGGTTTGACACAATATTTTGCTCATAACAAAATGTAAGTATCGGTGTCAGCTGATATCGGTATCTGTATCGATATCGGTATCAGAAGTGAAAAAATTGGTATCGGGACAGACCTACCAGCAGCCGCAACCTGCTGAACAACTTGAGTTTGCTACTTTACTATCTCATCTGATTTTTAAATAAATAAGTTGATAAAAAATAAGACAAAGACAAAATAAGAAAAAGATTTTAGTGTTTCACTCCTGTGTTAATTTCACAGGAGTTACACACTGATAAAAGGAAATGGACAACTCAATGATTCCACTGTAACAAACTACAGTATCTGTCACTTTATTTTAGCAACTTGTGTTAAAAATTTTAAGGAGCAGTATTTAGCTGAAGAAAAAAAAAAGAGTGCCATATGAGAGCAGCAGACTAACAGAACCAGAAGCACAAGAGAAAGCTAGCTCTGAGCTCTACAAGCAGCTTGTAGATCTCTCAATCTTGGGCAATGTTGCCTCTGGTTGTATCCGTCTCGCTTTGCAGGAAAATCCAGCCTCCGGCTGAACGCTCCTGACTGCACCACAGAGACTTTAATGCTGCCATAGCATCACATAGCAAATAGCGGTTTTACTGCTGTATGAGAGTTCAACATATGGCATGTTTAAACTTTAAGTGGTTCAGTCTCTCCAAATGCTGTTTCTTCACTCCCGGCAGCGTTACAAATGACTCATACAGCTCAATTATCTCAACACAGCTACGAGCTCCCTACCTGTGTTAGGAGAGTGTTATTGTCTTTCAGAGAGTTGTTGATCATCTGCTGAGTGGTGTCCAGATGAGTCAGCAGCTGGCCGAACTGCATGGCTGTGGGGCAATGGAATGGGTGAAAGTGAGAGAGATGGGAGAGAAGGCAGGGGGAAAATGAGATTATTAGTTCTCCAGTTACAAATAAATGGAAAGGTGCCAGAACAAATCTACTGTGAGTGATGAATGACTGCTTGAAACATGTATTGTCAAGTATTGTCTTTTATATGTTACCTTTTATTGGAGAAGGAAAATGATTTAGCTAAATCTGACTGACTTGGAGGAAAATATTTTAGATGCAAACTGACAAATTGCTGCAAAGAGGCTGGATGATAAAGGACCTCTTTTAGCCCTGAGTAGAGAACTATCAATATAACCTATTAATGCTGCGGCCCCACTTTCATGTGCTAAATAAAAAGATTATATTGTGATATATAATATGCGTCTCTTTCTTTCTGCCCCAGGGAGATGTTAACACTGTCGCCAGATTTGGTCTTACTCTGTTACCATTTAAATTCCTTCTCTCTGTGATTTTTTTTGCCCTTTGTTATATAACACTGACATGGTTTTGGATAATGATATTATATCTTTGAATCCTATTTAAGTTTTTATCTTTTGCCTCGATCAGACATTTCCATACTTTCAGAGCGAGTATTATTTCCCTGATGCTCCATGATAGATGATCCCACTTCCCACCCCGTTCTGTTCCATAGCAACATCTTACATATTTTAAAATCTAAAATGCCCCACCCCACCTCCCAATAACCTACATACAATCTCTCCTTGAACTCTCAAGGGTGTTATTTCAAGGTTCCTTTCCGCTCAAAAAAACAAACTACCCAAATGTTGTAGCTTATGCATGGGGGAAAATTTGACTCAAGTGTAATATTATCAGAATATTTGGATTATGAGCCAGTCACTCATCATTTTTATCTCGTATTATGGAGTTAAATGAACAATTTAATGTCAACATATAAATGTAATTGTTCAGAAAGCTGCTGGACGTAAATGGACAGAGCAAGCCTTGGATTACTACCCTGCTAGGCAGTGCCTGTGTATTACCTTGCTCATGGAGCTCCTTCACAGCTACAAGCCTCTGCACCACCTGAGGTATAGAAGTGGACATGGCATCCCACTTCTGCACCACGTCATAGAGCTGCGACACCTGCACGGTTGAAGATATGTGCAAATATAAATTCATACAAAGAAAAATTATGATAAAAAATATTATCATGATATAAAACCTTGCCATACAATATTTATTGAAAGGTTCACAATAACAAGAACGACAGAATAAAAAGTTTTGAACAGTCATTGGTACAACATTATTGTCATATTCAAGGTTCTGACAATTTGAACAGCTTGTTGCTGAAGTGACAAATTCAAGTAACAGCTCAACATATACTTATGGAGAAAATACAACCCAGACACTATATTAAACAACTTCATCTAGGCACGAAAACGCAGCTTATTTGATAAATAAAAATACCCCGGGCAAAAAAAAAGTGCCTTGTCGTTTGGGTCAAAAGATCACACAGAGCACAAAGGATCATGGTCTATGTAGTTTAGTGTGGGGTTTTGGCTTTAATATTAGTTATTCAGATCAGTCAGCGCTTAGAAAGAAATCTTTCAGGATCAAGCAAGTCTCTGAGCTGTGCTTCATGTAAAAAGGTTAATGAAATGAAAAACGGTTTGTTAGACTTAAAATGGACAAACTAAAAAAATGACCCTGGCTGATAAAACCAAGATACACAAGTTAGACAAAGACTGCACCTAATTAAAAAGCTGAACACATGGTGATTTGCTGCCAGAAATGCAATGCCAATTTATAACTAACATTTTTAAACAAAACTGCAGATATATCTGCACTGAAAAATAGATCTCAGCTCTCATGGATCGTATGAGCCTAGAAACTGTAAATATACTTCTGCAGAACATACATGCATCTTAGTAACGTCCTGAATTTATTTTGCATAGATGCATGTAAAAGAATCACTAACCTTGTTTTGTGTTTCAGCATCCTCAATCGCAGCCTTATGTTTAGCAATCTCATTCATCTTCCCAAGAACACTCTAAAGGGGAGAGAAAACAAGTGATTCAAGTTAGAAGTGCTTTTTAGGGACAATCATATAAAAGGAAAAACCGTTAATAAATGTTATGTATGAGCTTTTGGGTAAACAATAAATAATGCCCCTTTTAGGCAACATAACCTGAAAACCTATTAAAATCAGAACCTTCATCCAAACTTTCCATTTCTAACAAGCAGGTTACTGCCTCGAGGCTGTCTTTTCCCACAGCCAAGTCGGTTCATCCAGTTCTTCTTAACCAATCCCTTTAATGTTTTATTTCTTCCTTTATATAACAAACCAAAAGATGATGCAGAGCTTCTCAATGAAGGGGCAGAATGATTAATTTCTCAAAATATTTTATCAATCTTTGCCCTGAACCCTGGATTGTGAGGAAAAACAAGTAATCACCTGAAGTCTTGCCTCCACTTGATCGAGAGTAGCAGAGTCCAGAGCACTGACCCGTGCCTGCAGGAGCTCGATGGTGTCCTGCCCAAAAGATGCACAGAAGTCCAGTATACATTAGGCTGAACCCAGCACTTTATGTTCCTGTTGTGATATTTGAGGAATGACCCAGTTCTATGAGTATACATCACAGTTAATTCAGAAATAACTCCAAACACTTTATAAAAAAAAAAAAAAATAAATAAAAAAAAAGCAGACGAGTTATTACCATCAAACTGGCTCCTTGTACCCCAGCGTTCAGAGGTCCCTACAATGTAAACACAAAGAGGGTAATTACATTTCACCAGGACAAAAATGTAGCGTCACTCATAATTTAGAACCAAAAAGCTGAATATTATATTCTTTGTGGACAGTTACAAAACCACAGAGGCATTCAATTCCTGCTACAACAATAGCAGAGAAAGGCATTTAAATGAGCGTATGCATGTAATGACTGTGTGTGACTGGGTACCGGTTTGTCTGATCCTGAGCCAACAGCCATCTCCAACTCAGCTAGACGCTTCTCCAATTCTGCCATCTACAGGGATAGAACAAGGCAACACATGGTTGGCAGTAGCAACGACATCCTACAGGGCACGCGCACACTTCCCTGTCTTTTGTCCTGTTTATTGCCATCAAATTTTCTGACATTCAAGAGCAGGAAAAGGAGCTCACGTAACTGAAATGTCTGCTCTTTTTCTGAGTGCATTTATGCGGACACTTGAATCTGTCTGCACCTCCCTTTCCTTTTTTACCTTGGCAGACTCATTGAATTTTTCCTGCTCTGGTCTGCTGTGTAACTCGTACAGGACAACTCCATCTGGGCCCTTTGTTGAAGCAGTCGGTTTGCTGTCTCCTGCTGCGCTGCCACGGCTGCCCTTAGCTGCCTCCAGCTGGGTGAGCAGACGCCTGCGGGAAGGAGGTAAAGGTAGACACAAAGGGATTAAACTGTATGTTCAATACAGCCCTATGTGCTGCTGTCTATAGTCTGTCTCTTCCCTTCAACCAATCTTTTTAAGCACCCTTTTAAACAGTGAATTGAAGGTGATATTGAATCTCTTTTCAACTATTTTTATCCCTCCCTCCTTGGTTGGGGATATTACATTTTAAAACCGAGAAGAAATACTAACCCAAAAAACAAACAAACAGCTAATTAATTTCCCATAAAAGACATTTGAGGCATTTGAGAAAAGACAAGAAAGTCCACACCTAGTTCCAAATACAGATAAAGTGATGATGTTGAATTGGTTGGAAAACTTTTCTGAGCTGTGGATAATGTAGAGTTTTAAAACTTAAAACTATGCAAAGCCCTGGTACATATTTTTCCCCAGGTGTCATTTAAATGGTGTCTGCCTCACATGAATCTAAAACACTGCGGCCTCAAGCAGTTACTGTCTGGTGTCATCCCTTCAATGAGTTTTACAACCGATGTGAAGTTCAGATGCAAGCCCAGTCAGCATGCTAAACCCAAGGTACAGTGGATTTTACGTTCATAGAGGCAGTTACATGGGAGAGTCTGAAATAGTCACATGGTATTTTTATGATGTGTAATTCATTGTGAAATAATATAGTTTGTTAAATATAATTTCAAAATAAACTGTTAATTCATATGAAAAAAAAATCAAATTGCAGTGTTTTGTAAATACACATTTCAAACCTAAATATTAAAGGAGATTTGCATATTAAAATATTAATTCATTATTAAAGGAATACTGTGTAACGTTTGGCCACTAGGGGGAGCTGAACCTGTGACTTCCCACAGGCCACACGGTATTGTCTTAAACCGAAACAGTTTCCATCCTGTTGGAATCGAGTAGCAGACCACTTTGACAAGCTTGAAGTAATGTAGTCATTTGCATTTTTCAAAGGATTTTCCAACACTGAAAGATCGGGCCCTGCTAGAGGGATATGACTGAGAGGTTTTATCTAATTTAAAATTAAAAACTGAATAAACCAGTCCCTCTATTTTTGAATTAGGTTTAATTTCAAAGTTAACATTTGCATTAGGAATCAAGTGTTTACATGGTCATTTTTCATCTGTTTAAAGAGGGATTAACTTTAATCCGAATTTAAAAGTTATTAAAAATCATGTAAACGTGGCCAATGTCTGGTTTCTGAAGAGGGCAGTCGCTTTGGAGCACAAATCCTCATCAAACGCTGTATATTGATCATCGATAATCACTCACATTAGTCTAATGTTTGGGCCTGAAGTTACACAGTATCCCTTTAAATACTGTGATTTGTAAATGTTGTTTTAAATCATATAAGCAGAAAAAAATAACACAATTCTTACTCCATTAACTTGGAGTAAGGATTTCGATGATGTCACTTCCTGGACACATCAATGGATTTAAATAATGACTGATCAACACAAAAACGCAGCTCCAAGCTGAATGGATCTCACAGAGCCAGCCGAGAGATATAATCCCTGCAGCGGGTCCTGGGCCTACCCCGCGGTCTCCTCCCGGTAGGACATGACCAGATCACCTCGCCAGGGAGGCGTCCACCTCATCTGGCTCCTCTCGATGCGGAGGAGCAGCGGCTTTACTCCGAGCCTCTCCCGGATGACCGAGCTCCTCACCCTATCTCTAAACGAAAGCCTGGCCACCCTGCGGAAAGAACGATCTCGTTCTTTCGGTCACTACCCAGAGCTCGTGACTATAGGTGAGGGTAGGAAGGTAAGGTAAATCGAGAGCTTCGCCTTCTTGCTCAGCTCCCTCTTCACCACGACGGACCGATGCAGAGCCCGCATCACTGCAGACGCTGCACCGATCTGCCTATCAATCTC
>JBBDHI010000003.1:16471785-16485167 GCA_037177115.1 Craterocephalus stercusmuscarum
AATTTATAAGTGAATAACAATTTGTGTTGTGTGTCCTCCTTAGAAACTTCAAGTTTCTTAAAAATGTTTTCTATGTACACATCTAAGCATTGGATTTGTTTCCTCACTGAGTGAATGCTAAAGTTCTGCATTCACTGATAGTTTTATGTTGTTTGATACAAAGGCTTTAGTGTGTCAGATAAAAGCTTAAAAAATAAAGTTTCTCAGACATATGCACAGCAAGACTGACACAGACATCTGTTGTTTACAGGCTTCCAGCGGAACCAGCAAGCACAGCAAACAGCACTCCTGAGATGCTTGATTCAGAAAATGGTGAGTCCTCCTTCTGTTCAAGCCTTTTGAAGCAATGAGTAATGCTTAGATTATGATCAGCATGGGTAAATTCTTTTTTTACGAGGGTTATTTAGTGATTCCCATCATGCCCTCATACCAGCCATTATTGTTTATGTACTCTTACAAAATGCTGCTGTTAATCTAATTTACAGTAATTGTCCTTCTGCTATTATCAGAGTACATTTTTTTTTTTCATTTTCAGTTTTATGTCCTCATTTTCATGTAATGAGCCTGTGGTCAATAGATTTTAGCTGTCAGTGTGTGTCAGTAGAGAGGTGGAGGGTTTCATTGTAGGTCAGAGCCAGCTACAGATTGACATAGTTAAATTTACCATATAAAATGTGCAGCCATGTTGGGGATTCTCCTGCTCTGTCATGGTTTTGTGCATCTCCATGTTTGTGTGTGAGTGTGTGTGTGTGTGTTATCGCTGTAGGAGATAGATTAGGCTTGCAGAGTCATTACTCAAAGTACAGACAGATGGGACGGATGACCAACTCAGCCTCTGACCCAGCGATGACAGTTGTTGTGTTGTGCAACAACACCACACCTGGTTGATTTACCAGGAATATCAATAAAAGTCCTACAGTAAACGGGGGTTAGAGCTGATTCATCAACAGCACATGGCCTTTATTCAAGATCAGATCTGACTACTGTTGTCCTGAGAGCCCTTGTAGGATTTAAACAGGCTGGATTTAGTTTTTGCTTGTTAAAAAGAAATCTGTTGAATCAAGAACTTTCTGCAGATGGTGTGAAACGTGTAAATGTGTGTCCTGTGGTAAATTCAGTTTGCTTACTAGGTCAAACTTCTGAAGTTCCTGCTGGTTCATCCTTGTACACAGTGTCATGAATTTCAATAAGAGCTTATGGGAAAGTGTACATAACTCAAAGCCAAATGGATCTGCAACGTCTGTGCCCCAAATTTCTTATTGCTTTTCTTTTTGTGTGCTACATTGAGCCTAGAGAGTTTATTTGGCCCTGAAAGACTTTTATTAACTGTTGCAATGATTTTATTTTTTGGGGTGGTGGTGGTGGTGGTTTGGGTGGGTTCCTCTCATTTGAGCAATCCAGTCAAGCTTGAGATTGCATCAAATTGTACTCTAATGAAATCATTTTTCTTCATATCTGTTCTGCATAAAAATGAATTGACAATGAATGAATTCAGAAAGGCCTGAAGCAGCTCAAGCTTTCTGGTTATTAATATGTTGTGACATATAAAAAAAGGCTAATTAACATCTGATTTTCTGTGGGGAAGACAGTGAGAGCACCAGCCTCATAAAACTGTAGCAAACTATGAAGCCTCTTTCAAATAAATTCAACTCATCATCAAATTTTACAGAATGTAAATGTGATCCAGGAACTACAAATAGAATCAAGTCCCATTTCCTAAGTTAAGTGCTGCTCTGCTGCAATGATCGTCTACCGGTAATGGCAGCTGTAAGGGGAGATGTGCTTTTAATGAAAGAACATTCACTGGATGGGAAGCTTTTAAATTTGTGGCCCATGTGGTTATTTGTTATTAGCTGTACAAGCACAAATAGTAACAGTAGAGACTGCCCTCCCCCAGCCAGGTATAATGAAAATGTGATAGAGGAAAATAAATTCCAACATTCCTTTGTCACTTGCTCTTTACGTTTGCTTTTAATATTTTGGTGATATTAGTGTCCTTTTTTTTTTTCTGCAAATCGTTTGATGTTATTTGCACTTTTAAGCTATATGGTGTTATGTCATACCATAAGCAAATGGCATTTATAATATCAAGGGTGCAATTTTTTAAGGATTTTAATGATGTTTCAGCATTTTTTTTATTTGATTAGCAAATAGATTGCAATACAGTAACTTAAACCATTTATAAAAGCTGTACAAGAAGAAGTGATGACAAATGATACTAAATATAGACCAATCAAGCATCAGTATTAGTTGCTTATAAAGAATATCTCAGTATTTTACCAATTTCCATGCATCAGTTATGCTGACATAAACTAAACTGTATGTTAGCCGGCTGTATCATAGCCTAGCTGATAGGCCTGTCAGACTGTTTCACGCAGCTGCTTATTCCAACGCCGTATATCTTGAAAAGCTTTGAGCTCTATTTATGTGCCTGTTACAATCCCACTCCCCCCACCCCCCATTTTGCATACCACCATCCCCGTCGCTGTGCACCTGCCTGCATCTTTATGCACTCTTTCTGTTCACAGGAAACACCACAGATTTAAATGACAACAGGTAAGACTAGAGCACGCATTCTGATCACTGCAGAACACCCACTGCTGCCTACTTTGCTGTGGCTCTTGTGTTGTCAGCATTGAACAGAAATCCATACTACGCAACTTGTGCAGGGTTTTGTAAACAAATGATGGTGTAAAAGTGAATCAGTATAACTTAATACAGACATGTTCGTACAGGTAACACATATTTAGTAACATTTAGAAAGTAAAAAAGCCTTACAGTTATAGAGTTGCATTCACTGTGCATGGGCTTCTTCCGCTTGGGCTTTGAGAACAAGCATATTAAGAGTAGAGTTGCCTTCCTCACCGCTGTGTCTCTCTGCTCCTTCGCTGCCCCCTTGTTGCTGTCACTGCTACTACCGCTGCTACAACCTGTGATTCCGGTGTGTTGCTTAGCCTGTGTCTGAATATGAATTCTGTGTCCAGAACTGATGTCTGTGACAATCAGGACCCAGCCAAACTCTACAACCTGCAGCCCGAAGCTTCAGCCAGCTAATAGACCTCAGCAGGTAAGAATGCAGACGCATACTGAAGCAGCTAAGTGAGCTTGTGATTTCTTTACAAAGAAAATGTGCCAAAGACAAAGAATAAGTCAAGAGCTACTTACTGGAATGTCTTTTCTGACACATTAATTGTTTTTCCATGAATTTCCCTGTGCTTTAACAACAACAAAAAAAAGCCTAATAAAAAAAATGCAAGCACTGGGCTTAAAATGAATTTTTAAAAAGCCAAAAGTATCAAAAGAAACACATTAATTGAACTTCATAAAGTCTGGTCCTCAAAAGCACTTTAAAAGATTGCAAAATTTTTCTATCTCCTTGGAAGCAAAGTACAAAAACTTAAGGTGGTTTAGACCTTGGCACAAAGCTGTGTTTGGCTGGAAATGTTAAAAACCGCAGACATAGCTCACAAACTTCCTTTTTATATGTGAACACAGGAATGTCTAATGTCACATTGTCAATGAATATGCTTGACCTGCAGGCCTGTCACACTGAAATAGATTTATTGAGAAGTAATGCTTGGCATTACTGGTTTGTCTCCCTCCTGCACTGCAATCTGTATGCTGTATGCCTTGGGATTTATTAATTTTGCAAGCAATCAGTGAGGTATTTACCTAGAAAAATGCAGATTGTAGCTGCTTTCAGTGAGGCAAACATACATTTATTTATTTATTTAATCATTAATCTATTTATTTTTATCTTTCAGGATACAAACTTTTATAGAAATTAAATGTACTACTTTGTTCTGTTATATAAATGGATTTATTGGGACTGACCCTGTTTTATGAAGCCTCTTATTGGATGTGAGAGTTTCCAGCTGAGATAGTGCCAACTGCTAGAATAAAAAAACAGAAATTCCCTCATTACACAAACTTGGTGCATTTTTCTCCAAAAATGCCCCACAAACCGCTTCATTTATCTGTTATCTGCACCATTCTATTTACTTCGTTCTAGACACCAGCCCAGGAATTCACTATGATAAAAAAACGATTTGCATAAGCAAGCTTGTGGAGAATAGGACTTAAATGATCTCCGCTTTCTCCATCCTACTACCACCCCCCAGCTCTTGCAGGTTTTTTTGTGTTATAAGTAATTCTTATTGCCCACTTCTTTTATAAGTTGACTTTTGTTGTAGATGTTTCAAACTTGACTTGCAAAACTAATGTTTTTATTTACTGAGATTATTTTCTATTTCAATCAAACTATCATCCTATCTGCAGTCTGACTGTACTCCAGCTGCTGTCTGAGGAGAACTGTGAACTGTTCTGTGAACTGGCCTAAAGTTTTCTGAAGAATATTAAACTCGTGAATTTTACAGCAAAGACTAAATTTGGCATCGAGTTTAGTTTGTACAGTTTCCCAACATAACAAAATCCCCTTGAAGGCATCAGACATAAAGTGACATGTTCTTTCTGGCAATTCTGGGGCATGACTCACAGGCAGCTGTCTCTTTTTTCTACCATCTTTTGCTCACCCTGTTTTCTTTTCATTCTCATTCTTTTTTCTATATCTTTTTCTCTTTAGGCTGACAATTTGTCTGAGGCCACTCCTGTAAATCTGCATGCAGCTGATTGCCATCCTCTTCAAGTTCCCTCTGCCTCCCATCCTCCCCCATAGTAAACGGTCCTCCAGTCCATATTCAAGCCCCTGTTTGCTCTTCTCTGATTCCTTCTTTCTTTACTCTGGTGTGTGGGGTGTAAATCGGTAGCAGTTTGGCTTGCACTGCATCCCGAATTCCCAGCCTAGCAGCCTTTCTCCTGCTGCTGCACCCCACACCCCCATGACTTGAATTTCAAGGAGGCAACAGCGTGGTGAGGAAAAGAAGGTGCAGTGCACTGGGCTACCACTGAGAGGTGCTGTTTGACACTCGGGAGATTAAACCAATGCAGCCGAGAGAAAGTTAGTATTATTATCATTTTTATCAGCATTGGTAAACATGTGGACGATGTGAAAACACAAAGATTTGAAAATACAAACGGAAAACACGAAACCAGTGTGAAACCTGCTCTCACCTCACTAACATTTCTACTTCTTACTGCATGCTTATTTTTGATGTTGATCTTCCGTACGTTTTGGAACATACAGGATAGAGATAAAAAACCAGGGGAGGCAACATAATCTTAAAATATTTTGGTCACAACAGGAGCATTGAATACTTCTGAAACTGGAAAACTGAAAAGACAGATGTTTACAGAGCAATATTCTGTGTTGTTTACTGTGATCGACCCCATTAACAGCCAACAAACCAACGATCCACTGGGTTGTCTTTCAGCACCATTTGACATGCTCACTGTATCTTTCAGTAAATAGCTAAAAAAAAAAAAGGCAATGAACATAAATTGATTCATGTTAAAACAGCATTTCACCACCAGTTGGGGAACTACAGTATAGATGCTGTTTTCAGCCAAGAATATGTTTGCTAAAGAATTTTTCAACATTGTGATTTACTAATGGTGTTTGGTATAAAAGCTGCCATACCAGCTGATGTGTTTTCTTAGAAATAGGAAACTAACAGAATTCCACCACTCTTCTGTTAAAGGGGATCTGTCATGCTTATTTGTAAGTCTGCATGTTTAGTACAGGAATCCACCAGAGTGCAGCCCCTCAGATAATCCTGTCTATTTAATCAATCTGATAGCCAATAACTAGTTCACAGCTGACAATAATTCCAGCCTTCAATCGTATGTTGTGGATAACAGATTGGTGATGTCAGGGTTAATGCTTTCTGGGCAGTTTCAAATGTTAACACAAAGACAAATAGACCTCAGATAAAAGTTTAATGATTGTATTTCAGATGTATGTTCAGTGGCTTTTGCATCTCTGTTTACATGCATGTAGCCAAAGCCATCTCTCAGACATAGCTAGTCAATGCTTCTCCGAAGATCAGTAATCAGATCAGAAAATGGAAATTATAGTTCTCGCCAACAGACTTTGTTCATATAATTCATGAGCAGATTGTTAATAAAACAAGGGATTCTAGCTAGCATCTCTTTGACGCCCCCGTTCCTAAAAGCTCATTTTCCTTTGATTGGCCACTTTTCCGAGGTAGTATGCCAGTGGTCAGTCCTCAGTGCTTGTGAGCTTAGCAGCCTGCACTTTGTGGGCGTTCTGTACTGACAGCACCTCACAAATCTAAAAGAAATGCTGGATCTAAAGTTCCATTTGTATCTTACAAGTATTCCTTTTTACATGCTAACCTCATCCTCTGAAATCCTGGTTACAAACATGAGTATTCAATAATGTTTTATCAAATATAGTTCAGTAAGGAGGGATAAGTTAAAAATGATGTACAAAAGAGGAATGTGAAACAGTTTTGTTTGGCATCAGATCTGTGGAGCGGGGACATGATCAAATAAATGAGATAGGATAGAACAACCCCCTCCTCTACCCACAGTCACAGATGACAGATTTATGAATGAGGTGACTTTGACAGCACTGCAGAGTAGAACTTACAAAGTACAGCAGGATGGAAAAGCCAAACACCACATAATGAGCAGACATGAGGTCATTATCTGATCTTGCTTATTAAACACATGCATAATGTTTGTCACAGCCCCCCCTTACACAGGGTTATTAATGTGACTTTTCATATTTGATTTTTACACTCGGATCATTCATAAGTTTATACAGTTCAGTCTAAAGACACCATATTACAAAGGTTTCCATTTTTAGAATAAGTGGAACTAAACAACAGACTCTAAAATCCTCTTTGCAAGATTCTTGAATCTTGAACTTTTCACTCTGGCACTGGCTTACAAAGCAGAGGAAAAGATGCTCCTAAAACAATGGTTCTCAAACTGGGCGTCAGTAGATGATTTCCAGGGGTCGCCAGAAAATTGTAAAAAGTATATATAGCCTTCATTTAGCAAATAAATGTGGTATTTGAATCATGGATATCAACATGAAACCATTATTTCAAAAATAAATCAGTAAAATTGGGGTCGTGGCTCAAAAAGAACCACTGTTCTAAAAGAGGAAATGTTGGTTAAGGCAATGTCAAGAACAACACAGTCATTCCATGGTTGACCACAGTCACTGCAGCACACCTGACTTTTGACACATAATTGCTTTGACGAATCAGAGAAGAAACCTCATCTGAACCATGAGAAAAGAAAGAAAACCTGGAGAATGTTATAAATGAATTATCTTGTATACGTGAAGAGACTTTAAGGTGTTTATTAAAAAAAAAAATGCCTGTCAGGGAATGTAGTGAAACATTGAGTCTTTGTCCTGTCATCAAACAGCATGGCAGAATGGGAAAAAAAATGTGTAGCAACTATTTTTATATTCATACAAATAGTTAGAAAGAAATATATATATTATTTATCATTTACCCCATTTGAAATGTTATTTACTTGCTTCTTATTTATTCTTAATTTATTCCAGTTGTTGAATGTAAGCTATTTGTATTTTTGTTTTGATTAGCAAATTATTTATTTTTAGAGGCATTTCTTTTACCAGAATGATGAAACCTTTGGATTCCTGCTGTTTTGTGAATGTATGTGTGCAGCTGCCATCACAACAGTGAACTCCGGTTCTTTGCTGAACCTCCTCAGAGTGAAACCAAAACCCTGATATCAGTTTGTCTTTCCCAAAGCCTGTAGTAACCTGTAATTGCTACAACCTATAGGTTCGGTTGGTTATATGACACCTAGGTTACGGCAGGTTATCAAGAGCAGATATGAGAGCTGTCTTATCCCAGTTACACACTCACACACGTAGAGATGTAGCATCTGATGAGCCAGTGAGGTGTTTGACCTTTGGAAATACATAAAGTTGGTGCAGTCTGAGATATACAGATAAGTTGAAAGTCTCACTGTCTTAACGCACCAATGATCGGTCACTCTGACCCATCGTCAAACTTTCTCTGTTGACCTCCTGATCAGACAGTCAGGACTAGAGTCAAGACTGACAATGGAGAGGCCGCACTGTGAGGCTGCCTGTGTGCCTTGTGTGTGTGTGTGTGTGTGTGCTGTTCATGTTCTGGGAAAGTCAGAGACTTTCTTTAATTAAAAGAGCTCTTTTATTTTGCTTTCTGAGACCCTCTAAATAAGATAAAGTAATAATTACCACACATATTACTGTAGCCTGGAGATCATACGGTACTGTACATGCATATGTTGGGTTGAGAAGAAGAACAGAAGAAGTAAATACAATAACAAAAAGATTTGTATTAAAGATGGTCTTGAGATTAAACTACACTCTATATTCTAAGTAAAAACATGACAAAAACAGTGAACACTTGTCTGACCCAGACGTTGTGTGGACCTCCAGTTGGGGCAAAATATGAAAGCTCCTGACCACACCCATGCAGAGCAGGGAAATCACCAAATTTATGCTGCTTTCGATTCGTCTCGGAGATCAGAACTCAGAGCTGGGAATGGCGTCACATCCAAGCTGAGAGCGTTCAGGTTGACCGAGTTGGAAAACTTGTAAAATCACCATATATCCCTTTAGTTGGTCGTAATTTCTAAGGTTAAAATTGTTAGCAAACAGCTTCTAGTGTTAGCGGAAAGATCACATCCAAGGCTTTTATTCAGCGTTTCAAACATGCATGCATTTTGTAAACATAATATCTGCATAGAAGTATCAAAGCCTACCTTTAACTCTAATTTATGTTCAGTTACAGAAGAACATTTAAACATAAATATATGTACTCTTAGTTTCATTCACCATTGATTTGTTGGGCAGCCATGTTCACTAGGTGAAGTCTGAGTTGGTGGGACTACCCCCACTTTCCGAGTCGAATTTCTGACTTCAGCGAGTGCTCAGGTTGTATTTCCAACTTAGAACTTGGAAAATTTGACTTCCGAAGACAAATCGAACTCACCATAATATATTTTATTATATATAATATATCAACCATTTGGTTAATATACAAATTTAAAATATATCTATAACAAATACAGTTTTAAAGTAACTATAAACTGTGAAAGTACAAGAAGGATTAACATTAAGAATTACAATTGAAATGGTATGAAGGATGAAATTTAAAAAGCAACAATAAAAATAGGCAATTTTAAGTTTTAAAATTTGATACGTAGGTTTTGTCTTTTTCTTTTCACTTTTGAACACAAACCAGTGTCATCCTATGAATATGGGCCTACTGACTTTCCAACGGTATTTTCTTAATTATGTAATTGTACCTCCTCATTCTGCTTCATTCTGATAATGGGACATTGCAAATGTTTGTATGCGCTCACTGATTTTGACGTGTGTTTACATGACCTAAATGTGCTGAAGGTGAACAGTCAACCTGCTATTGATCAGTGAAACAGATATTCCCCCTTACCTGTACTACCGTGGCAAAGTCATCTGCATATATGACGATGAGTGAAGAGTTATTTTTCTATACTTAGTTGTCTCACTGTTCTGTTTGTCTGACAATAATTGCAAACAATCTGAAAATATTCTGGCAAGCTGAATAATGTGTGAGACTGTATCCTGAATTAAGGAATAACAGGAATGGTAGAGTGGATTAAAAAAAATGAGGCAAAATGTCTGTTTGTTTGTACAGTTGTGTCTTGCTTGGTTTGTTTACAGTGTGTGATGTAGTGCATGGAGTACTCTTTTCTGTGGCAGCTGAGAAACAGCTTTGTTATCACGTGAAAACTAATTTCAATAAACATGATGCAGTGTCCATAAACATGTTGGTCTGTCATTACTTTTTACCTTTGACGCTACAATTAAAGGCGTAAAGCATAAAATGTTTCTCAACTTTATATGATTGTAGAAATATTTGAAACTGTAAAATGTATCCAGATGTTATAATTTGCTGTAACCAGAGAGCCAGGACAATAACAGCGGCTTTAAAAAGAGCTGCAGCAGTGGGGTCAATGTCTTCTCCAGACAAAAACAAATCAATAGCTGTTATGATGAAATTTTGTTCATTTGCATGGTTCATGTTGTTACATTACAGGTTACAGTACATATGAAGAAAGCTGAAGCATCCTTAGCCTTTGCATTTTCTGTGACCGTGTAGGGAATCACAACTGTAGAAGTTATATAAGTTGTATAAGTTTTGACATGAGCTGATGACCGTTGTGTATTTGTTCTGCCTAGACCCACGCTGCTTACACTGAATTGTCATTGAAATTTCTAGGTATTTTCATCTCACTTTCTTTAAGTTAGAATCATAAAGGAAAATATTCTTATTTCATACAAAGTATTACATTGAGTAAAGTTACCCCAAGTCTTGATGAAGTTCTGTGAAGAATACTTTTAAAGTTTCATTTTAAAGATTATTGTCCAAATTAAATATTTAAGAACTTGGAAACGGGACACAAAATAATGTGTATGATGCATTGCGTTCACTTGGAGTGCATTGCTTGAAATTAAGTCAGTCGGTGATGGAATATTGTGTATTTAAATGTGGGAAGAAAAATGAAGTCATGTGAGTGATGAGGATGCATCGTGGATGACCTGCACTGGCGGTAGCTCACTTTTGGTACATGCAGTGTCATAGTCAGCACGTGATTTCATATAATTGATGAGTCCAAAACTGTACAGCTGTACTTGCTAAAACCATACCTACATATTTACTCTTGGGTAATTGTTTTAATGCTTCTTGAACACTCTTAGAAAAAGTAATTTTTCTTTAATATTGTTTAAACAAAAATGCACAAAAAATAACATTTCCTCAATAAATAGATAAATATAAACATCAACATTTTGGTCTTTACAAACCATCTGCTGCTTCACTGATGAGAGTTTCTCAAAAGTTTCAGGTTGTAGTTTGATGGTTTGTTGGTCAGATGTTTTAGTCAGATTTAAGGGAAAAAAATTCCCATATTAGGGATCAACTTTGTATTTAAAAACACCTCATGGACAAATCAAAAAGGACCACACACTTTAATATTTCATTGGACTGCCTTCGGCTTTGATTATGACACATTTTTCCATTTCCATCCAGTATTGCATTGATTTTTTGCACATCTTCAGGACATGCCAAAGATTCTTAAAAGGGTTCAGGTTTGGACCCTGTGCTGTCCAATCCATATGTGCAAATGATGTTTCATGCTCACTGAACCACTCATACTTCATCTGAGCCTGATGAATCCTGGGATTGCCGTCTTGGAATATGCTTGTGCTACCAGGTAAAAAATAAATCCATTGAAGGAATAATTTTTTTCTTCCTTCCAGGAAGTTGCAGTGTTGCAACTTCAACAGAAAAAACAGGAATAAATCTTGATGTCCTGGTAATATGATAAATTTGGGGTGGCTATATCTTTTTTTTTTTTCAACATTGCAACTTCCTGGAAGGACTAATTTAATCTTGCTGAAAACTAGACCAGACCAACAACAGCAACTCCAGATCAAAGCAGCGCCCCCACAGGCTTGTACAGTAGGCACCAGGCATGACAACTGCACCTCTTCATCTTCCTCTCTTGAACTCTGGAACAGGGTAAATCTGGACTCATCAGACCACATGACCTTCCTTTGCTCTACAGTCTTTATGCTCCATAGCAAACTGAAGCCTTTTTCTCTGGTTGGTCTCACTGATTAGTGTTTTTTTATGGCTCCGCAGCTGTTCAGTCCCAATCCCTTGAGCTCCTATCAAATTATGTGTGGAAATACAATACTCTTACTTTCACTGTTAAACAGTGTCCTGAGTTCAACTATTGTTTTCCTTTGACTTGATTTTTTTTACCAATCGTTTCTGTGATTGCCGATCACACTCATGTAAGAGGATTTTTAGACCACATTTCCTCTTCCAAGCCGATGTTTGCCCATCACCGATATCCATCATTCAAAATGTTTTTCTGGCCCATTTTCCCCCTGGAAGATTTTGGTTCTCCACTATCCTGCTGTAGCTGTAGTTTATATTCTTCTTTAAGTCCACTGTGTTAACATACAGGAAATGTACTTTTTATTATGAGCTCAACAAATCTATATTTTGTGATGTTGACTCATTATATATCTTTGAGTCTTGATTTATATGGCTCCAAGCAGCAGAGGTGATAAAGTGGGGTTGGACGGCAGAGGCTTTGTCTGGCTCAGGCCAGTATCCAAAAGGCCAAAGTGCAAAGTGTCAGTAAAAGAGGACAACTCAGAGCACACGAGCTATGACATAGTCTTGTTTAAACATACACCAACAAGTCTCCCTCAGTGGGAATCATCAGCATAAAGGTACCTCTCATCGAGTGAACTGCTGCCTGAGGACTGTGAGTATAAATCTACCTGACACGTCAGTCTTTGGCATCTGTCACTTTGCTTGTTCCAGTTTGGCAGTTTCTACTATCTAGCTGTGTGAGTTGTGGTTTTTTACATATACAGCGAAGCACTACTGTGGCATGTTGTATCTCAGTGCTAACAAAAAGGGCACAATATGATAGAAATGGCTCATTTTTTTAGGCTGATTAGAAACATTTCTTTCAGCATTTTCCAATTGTGTATTTGTCATGAAAGCAAATGTGATCAGTTCTAACTTCATAGTATTACTTATGACAGACTCAAAATCAGCGAACTATAAAAGTCAGACTATAATTTGTTCCATTCAGAGTTGGTGTTTATCTACTCCCACAGATGTGTTTGTCATTAGTTAAAGGAAACATATCATGCTTTTAAATCCTTCCTTTTCACATGTGAATCATTCATGTATGGTTTATATAAAGTAAAACTGCAACCCCTGTTCTGAGGTGTTTCTTTACAGTCATTGAGAGCAGCTCGATTTGATGCTGTCTCTTTAAATCTGAACAGACATTTCACCCTTCCTGGTTACAGAGTGTTTTTTTCTCGGTTTGAATCCGCCCCCTTAGCATCTTAGCTGCTAACGATCGGCAGAGAACATTTTTCAAAAATAACATGACCATATTTAGCGGAACCGCAGCAAATACAGCGACATAATAGATAGAAAAACGTAATAGATAATGGAGAAAACTAAACAGACTGAAAAATATGACCCAAAAAGAATAATAAGATTTATACGCAGCACCGAAAGTGAATAAATTACATTTTCTGCACTCCTGAACACTCAAAAAAGACAAAATATTTTATTTAAGTATTTAAGGGATTAAAAAAGTGGATTTTGCATGATATGTCCCCTTTAAGGTAAGTTTGACAAATATGGTCCATAACAACATCAAATGTAGCGAAATCAAATTAATTATAATTGGTGCACATTGGTGTACATTTTTGTACATTGTGATTATATCCATTTATATCATCTAGCTGATATTAAAGCTTTATACTCTAAAATAAATATTTTTTACTGTTTTGACAGTAAAAAAGTTATATTTCGTATCTCAGTTTCCCTGTAATTCATAAAATTGACAGTGCTGTCCAGATTTAAATGATATACAATTAAAACACAGCTACACAGGCT